>UELX01005796.1:0-10622 GCA_900480035.1 Eupelmus urozonus | reverse complement strand
AAAGCCTATTTTTTGGTTGGCTGTCCATAGTTTAGTGAATAATGAAATTCTTGTTGCTTGGATGGACTGTCAAGAAGTTCAAACTGAATATTCCGGTCACTTGCGTATTCGATGCCGGAAATTACAATTTTTGATGATTCAAGCTGACGGAACTAGATCTGGAGAATTACAGCTAGCAGGGTTCGATGTTCAGTGTTCTCAAGCAAGGCATTTGACTAGATTCTCTAAAATTTCTGAGCTGAAAGATGAATTTTGTTATAGCATGAATTGTTATAATAATTCTTTAATAGTTTATCATGAAACTTGTATAAAGAAAAAATATATATCAATGCTGTATGACTTTTAAATAAAATACCGATTCCAGAACGCTTTCTCCATAAGAATCCTTATTAAAACGCCGAAACTTTAAGCTTCAACAACTCAATAATTCACCCTGCTTGTCCTATTAAGTCATTAATAACTTTTGTAGAGAATTGTAAAAGGAACCGAATCCCAAAATTTTAAAATAAATGACCTTCATTTTTTAGAGAATGTCCTTAATTCGTATATTTTATAATAAGCGACAATAGGCGATAATTACAACATTATATAATATTAAGATTTAATTTTATAAAAAATTCTTCATCATATCATATTAATAATAACAAAACTTATTTATTTACGAATATTTTAATTATAATTTTAATGAGTATGTAACCTAATTTTTATATATTTATGCAAATACTCCCATAAAACACCACATATTCCCTCTCACTCATAAAGCGCTGCCTCCCAACATAAACGTCCATCATTACAAGACACAACCGACTAAAGCGACCCAGAGCTCAATCCTTCCCTAACCAACCTCAGCCTCACGCAAAAATCGGTCGGAAAAATTTACAACGCCCCTTCCTCGAACCTCCATCCCCATATACCTTTTCTCGCACCAAGCTATAAAACTAAAGAGCAAAAAAAAAAAAAGAATTACACTCAGCCAACGATGTCTCGATCATCGCGACAGGTAAACATTGGCGCGAAGGCCGCACGCGCCTCTTTTTACGATATACGCACTCTCCGCCGTAAATTTCGCCCGGTATTTTCGAAAAATATGCGTTTTCCCGACGACGAAATTTTTATTTCCGAGTGAGAGAGAGGGAGAAAAAGTCGAGCGGCTCGCGCGCGCGCGCGACTCGTAAATCTTCGAAACGGGACGACGAGAGCGTTGCGAAATTCCGGGCTGTAACGGGCTTGCGCGCGTGCTGGAGCGAGGATCGGTTATAAATCATGATTGAGAGGACTTTTGCTTTCCTCTTGGGCGGCTCTTCCGTGTTTACCCTCAGGGCCGATGATCGCCGGCGTGGTTCGAGGGAAAATATTTATGCGCTGGATGGAGAGAGTGCCTGTGTTGCGTAACGGCGCTGCTCATCGTTTTACGACGCTTTTTGACGGCAGATTTTTGCCGGGTGATGCAGGCGTGGGAGAGGGAGAGGGGAGGGGAGGTTGGTTCGGTTGTGTGATTGGTTTTGGGTGTTAGGTATTTGGAGTGAGTTTTGTTTGTTGAATTGGGTGGATTGTGGGTGTGAATAATCTCTTTGGATTATCTTTGATAGAAATCTTAGAGACTCTATAGTTGGATTCTTGGTTAAATTTTTAGATCGTTAAATAAATAAATTTTTAATCAGTTATTTAGTTAAGACTTCTAGACGATATAATTAATAGTATTTTTCAATATAGTGTGTTGTGTGTATCATTATAATAATTTGGAGTCAAATGCATTTTCGTCAGCAATTATAGTATAGAAATAAAAATTTTATTTTTATCAGTTAAAATATAGTAACTTATTAATAATTATGTATAAATCCATAATGTATAAATAAATATAGATCAAAGATCAACTTATTAATACAAATTATATTATTCATTTTCAATATTTCTATGCCAAGAATGCAAATCACTAAAATCAAAATTGTAAATACATCTATTAAAAACGCATTTGCTTCAATTCACCATACCCAAACAAAAAACCAACCCTTCTCCACCCAAATCATTAATATCCAGCATCGAAACCCGCATATAAATCATCTGCTCGAACGGTAGTCTCGCACGGCTCCAGCACGTCCCTGCCTAACCGTATACACACCCCGTGAGAGCAAAGTCAACCAGCTCGACCTACATAAAGAGTAAAAGTCAACCCTGCGCCTCGGGACCATAAACGAACCCCCTCGATTTTCGCGCGCTGGCAGGTATATACCCGCATCGCTCTAAATCTGCGTAAACGGCTCTCTCCGAGGGCCGCGCTCTAAGAACCGGTTGCACAATGCGCGCAATATAAAGCTAACCCGGCAGCGGTGGTGCTTCGGACTTTGACGAAGGGGGCAAACCGTTACGAGAGCCCCGTAGTTGTTGGAAGGAATAGCTGCGTGGGTATTATAACTGCGAGAAGTGAAGAGGGAAGGAGGAACTCTTTTCCTTGTTTACAGTTATAAACGAGGAGCGCTGCAAGGCCAAAGGCTTTCGTTTGCTCTACGTTTGCGTTGATTTAGAGATGAGAATCAGCTGCGTTTCCTCGTGCTCTTGCCTTTCTTCTTGTGTTATGCGTACCTATCTTGCTGTTTCCTTTGACGATGCGGGTTCGTAGTGGTGAGTTTGAATTGGGAACCGCATGAGCGGTGAAAAGGTTATTTTTTTTTATTAAATTATACGCTTTTTGTGACCTTTGTAATTTTGTGTTTTTGGTATGTTTTGATAGTGTTTTTGATATTCATAGTTTTTTATTCTTGCGAATTGTAACTTCAACGTCAATTTAGCAAAGTTCTAATAGGAAATATAGTATTTCAAAAAAACAAATATTTAATTTAAATTCATTCTAAAATACACCTCTTAAAAGTTACTTGTACTCAGCTCATTTGTTTATTAATGCGATACACCTTTTCTAGCAAGTACTTCTAGGTAAAAAAACCAATGTCATCGTTATATGTACGCAAATAAGTCTATTAATATTAGCATAATAACAATAACAGGAACTTCTTTTTTACGACACAGTTACGCTGTCGTATCGGCTATTTTTAGTGAAAAACAGCCTCTCCTTATCGTCTCCCGTCCGCGTGTTGCGTCTTCTTCAACCTTCGTGCAGACACGAAAACTTGAAAATGAAGATAGGTGACATACATGAAGCATTCATGGCCGTCAATTTGAATCATAACGCGCTCTTTTTCTGTCAAAAAGTAATTGTATTGCGCCGAAAAAAATCTGCTTATTCATACCTTTTTTTATTAAGATTTATTATTCGAGCTGACCTTAGTAGTAGACGTAATTGTTCATTATCACGAGAATTGTCGGAAAAAGTGCAGACTAGAAATATTCAAATATTTAAAGGACTTTTCTATTAATGGATTATATACTATTAAAGGATAATATATACAAATAGTGTTGAAGAAATTGATTTTTTTTTATTTATTGGAATTTTAACAATCATAAAAATCAGTTAAAAAGTAAATAACAAAACTTTCTTTGCAAAAACTCTCTCATCATATTTTTACATTCCAAAAAAGCACACTCGCCATAAATTATCGCAAAACCGCACGAACAGCGAAACGCGAGAGCTAGAAACTCTACGGCCTCTCAATGCCCGAGACTAAATATCTCGCGACAAATAGCGCACTGTGCGCGCGATTTTACGCGCTCGTCCTCGAAGCCAGTTTTGCGCGAAGTGAAAAACGAAGTCAAGGGTGGCAATGCTAGTAAGTATGCATTGGCTTTAAAGGGCCAATGTCACTGCGCCGGCTGTTGTCTTGAGCCATCGAGTTTCGGTTTCACTTGGTAATCTGCGAGAGCGCGAGTTGTAAAAAAGTTTCAGCCTTGCCTTCATTGGCGAACTTTCAGGTAAGAGAGAGATTCGAGGTAGGTTTTGTTTAGTGGACGTGTTGTTGCAGAGGCCTGTTTATGTTTGCGTGAATTGTTGAGCTGTTTTTGTTTGATAGCACTTTTTGGTTGAGGGAGGAATTTGTATTAGGGTTTATTATTGGAGTGGGTTTTATTATAGATTATGGAAACATGCTATTTTTACACTTTTTTTGTGACGTATGATTTTTGAATATACAAGTATAACAAAACTATAAAAATTAATTAAATAGGTGTATACCTTACTTTTATGAAATGTTCCATCCATACTTAAAATAACATTTAAAATAAAACTATTTGCGGTTTGAAATATTTACAAGTGAGTTCTTAAAACACAGAAGTTTTCTTATAATGAAACTATTTTAAGCTTAAACTGATGTTCTACTGCAATGATGTTCTACGTTATACACATGAAGTATATTTTATTATTAATCTATCTTTAATATTACGTATGTGCATATTATATCTAATAAACTTGTACACGAAATAAAAGCAATTTTTTCATATCATCATTACAACAAGTTAATGCTCATTGAATTTGATGCAAATCATACATTATGTCAAAAATATAAATTAATAACTTAATGTAATAAATACTGAATAATTTGTTAATTTCTAATACAAAAAAGATTTTCCTTATATAACTTAAATTTAAACAAGAAATTTCGAGGCAATTTTTCAAGCTAAAAAGCCCATCCAGATTCTTTCAACGAAAGCAAAAACGTGTTTCCAACTTAAAAGATGACAAATCGCTTATCCCAACCCAATCTCGACCTCTTTTCCCATTCTTTGCTCTTCGGTATATCTCCCGACATCTATACGGAAAAGAATACGAAAAAACTTTCGTCGAAGTCCTTCTTCGTATATATCTCACACCCCGACCTGCTAGTCATTTCTCATTCATTCGCCTCTCCTTTTTTTCATTTCTTTTACATTTTCTTTTCATTTCTTTTAGTTTATATTAAAATTTAAAAAAAAATGTGTGAGTTAAAAAAATGTTATAAGGTAGCACATTATCACAAACTAAATTTATTCAAAACGTTAAATAGAAAAACAGTAATAAGTTAACATTGAATAGCTGAACTTGAAAGTGAATTACACGGCTGAACAGTTTCATTTCCATCTAAAGTAAGTCAAGAACTAGCTAAGAATCTATAATTAATCACAGGCAGCAATCAATAAACTTACACATTCCTCCAAAACACAGCAAAACAAACTAAAGTACATAAAGCTCCCGTAAAATACCATTCCAATCACTCCCTCATCTCCCGCCTCGTCTCAAAAACTCTCACCAAACGCTCAGCCCCCAAAAAACCTCCAACGCAACAATCCCAACAGACCCGGAAAACGCCGACAGCAGAACACTATAGCCCCCCTGTAGCCCCCAACAGCCGCGCGTGTTTACGAAAGTCATAATGTCGTTGGGCCAAGGCCGGGGCGGGCCCCCCCGAAAAGTCACTTCTCGGTGCGGTCATGTCTCGCGTAACGTTTAACCGAAGGGCTCTCTTTCCCAGCGTGGTGTCGTCGCCCGTTCGCTTTTCCAAGGTCGTCACGCTGCGGAAAAACTGTTTACGTATATATCGAGTGCGACCTTGTCTCGGCGAAGATCGATGGGCTCTCTGAGGAAGCTCCTTCCGGGTCTGTTTGCCAGAGAGAAAGAGAGTGGTTTTATTTCGGCGCGTCCTTTGCTTATCGGAGGGGGTGGTTTTTATTATGCGAGCGCGATCTTGTTTTTATATGCGGGGATGGGGGAGGTGGTGCTGCGCGCGTCCCTTTTTTTAATGGAAGGTTTTTTTTAGTGCCGGGTCGCGCGTGATTTGAATACGTTTGAGAGGCGCTGCGGGGTTGTTTGAAGAGGACTTTTTGATTCTGAGTGGCTGGGGGGTGGAGGTTTGAGGAGAGGGGAGGATTTGGAGGTTAGGTTTTCCTTGAACGTTAATGTCAAACGCATTGTAAGTACTTGAATGTATTAATGAGGATTGAATAAGATGAAAGAGCTTGGTGCTGTTTGTGTTGTTTGATAGTGAACAAGTTGTGGGAGTCGAATCCTTTTGGAAGAGTCTTTTCATGTAGTTCAGTTTTACTAATGTTAGGGTGGAAGGATTGACTGGGTGTTGTACCTAGTGAGCAGTGTTAGATGTTTATGTACAAATTTATGTCCATAACAGACAAAAAGAATAATTATGTAACTTCATAATTATGTTATCAAAAATCCTGTATTTTGTTTATTTTTTCATCGAAGGTAGTTTTTAAGATAAATTGTAATCGGTATTATGTTTATTATTAAAAAATGTTTTTTTTTTTAATTATTAAGTAATACATTCTAAGTTACTAATGGTTACTTTGTAAATTAAAATTGAAATTGAAACGACGTCGTTCACGGAATTATACATGAACAATGTGTGTAGCTAAATTTTACTTGTTCAAATATATAAGCTTGAAAAGATTTTTATTGTTAAGACATGCTAAAAATATTTAAATATTCAATGCTATTTATACACTATTTAACTTTGTCTTCAAAAAACTACAAGACCTTAGAAGGTGATCTTGAGTCACAGATAGTTCAATGATAGACTTACATTAATAATTCAAATTTTCAAAAGTGTGTCAAACATTCACACTGAAATTTCATAACCGATTCACAAAATACCATTTCCTCTAATAAAATTTCACCTTCAGATCAAATCATTTTCCCCTAATCAAACAAATCATTACTAGCCTTCATCGACAATCTCACAGGTACCCCCAACAACAAAAAATCATCAATAAATCAACACAGCCAAAACCAAAGCCATCCTAATCGCCTGCATCATCGTAATTTTTTCTCTCCTCCCTTCCAAAAAAAAAAACAAAAATAACTTTACGCAAACCCAGAGGGCAGCCATCAACGTCGCAAACTGCAGCAGCGTGAAACGGCCTCTGATTTACGATCAGGCGAAATCGCTTGGTCCTAGGCTCTCTCCAACGCCGGCCAACCGATATTTATCCCGTACTAACAATGACCCATTTTGCGTTCACGGTCGGCCTCGCGCTCACGTGCTCGCTTCTTTTTTTTTCTCTCTCCTCGAGCTCCAGGTGTGTATCCTCTATATCTTTCTCAGCTAACAGAATCATAATTTCCCTTTTCAGAGGGAGGGAAAACAACGCGGTAGAACGAGGGGAGAAACAGCTTTTCTTGCGCAAGGACAATGAAGTGTAATAAAGCGGGTCTGCCGCTGCCTTCTATTTTTTTTTTCTAGGAGTTGTTTGGGGATTTTAAATCTTGTAGATAGGTCTCGATTATGCGCGGGGAGCGTGGAAAAAGTGCTTTGCGCGAGGGAATATGATTTATGGGGAGCAAGGAAAACTTTCGCTTTGGATTAGTGTTGCTGGGAGGCTGTGATACGTTTAGAGAGTTGATTAATTTATTTTGTTTTATGGTGTTTTGGGCTCTGTTAAAGATTATTATTAGAGAATATAATGTATTAAAATTGTTAAAATTATTAAATTATTTATTCAACAATAAATAACTGATATTATTATAATCAAGTTTGTTATTATTAAATTTGTTGAAAAAACATAAAAATTTAGATATAAAAATGTCATTTTTTAAACATTTGAAAATTTTAGTTTTTAATTTGTGCTAGCATAATTATTTTGTAATGGTACAGATAGGACGTTAATTTATTTACTTACATAAAATTAGTTTCGTTAGAAACGTATACACTTTAATATTAATTTAAAAACTTCTTTTTTTTTTATAAAAAATGAGTTATACAGTAAAATGCGTATAAATTTAAATATAAAATTTTTAATTTAATATTTTCTGTACAAAAAATGGATTATTAATTGTAAAAAAGACATACAAGTTTATAAATACTTTTAATATATTTTTAATTAAAAAAGCGATTAAAATTACAATAAATCAATCACCGCTTCAACAACCACAAATCAAAACCCATTTCAGACCAAAAAAACGCTGAATTAACATCAATTAATAAAATTAAACGCAAACATCAAAAACCACCCCCTAGCGCGCTCTAATTAAATCCATCACTCACACCCTCCAGCCAGCACAACAAACAAACCTCCACCCCCGCTAAATTAATCCCAAAAAACGTCATTGAAACTTCCTCGGCCAAAATCCGCACTCACCTCATCGACAGATTAATCAATCAGCCGCCAAGCTCAGGCTCCGCACCCCGGCTTAGAAAAAGCTAAGAGCAAAGCCAGGCAAAAGACGGCTATGCGGCAGGTCAAGGCAACTCTTAATTGACGGTCGAGCGCGTATACAATGCAACGCGCCTAGGTAAGAAGAAGAAGAAGAAGAGCGCACGGCAACGACCATAAATAATTCCGAATGGCTGGCCGCGCAAGGCGAGGCGCTATATTCTTTTCACTTTCGTTCAGAGGCTGTCTGAGAGCGCGGCGCGGCGCGCGCGCGCGCGAAATGTGTGTCACGGGGTCAACGGGCCATTGGCCCTGTTCCACTTTCGAGTTTCCTTTCGCTCTTCCTCGCACCGAGCTGTGAGAGTGCTATAGTGGCGCGCAGGCAGCCGGCTATAGTGTGGGTATAGAGAGCGCGTTGGTTTACTTGCCACGCTTGGCTGATGCCTGGATTTTCGGGGGTATTGTGCCGGATGATCGGATTCTTCGTGCTCTATTTTTTTTTCTTTTCTGGGTTACGGGAACGGAGAGGGCAGAGGTCGGACGTACGTGGGATGCTTTGTGTTGAGGTTAGTGTTGGCTTTGTCGGTGCGTTTCTTGTTGGATGGGTTTTGGGAGATTTAGTTTGTTTGTTGGATAATGAGGAGTTTTGGAAAATGATAATTAATGTTAATTTAGATTTTTAATTTTATATAGGCTGCTTGCAAATGTTTGTTGGATTATAAAATAATAAGTATTAAAATATTAGCTTATTATATGTAGGATCGTAATATTAATAATATATTAATATTTATTAAAAAATTTAAACAATAATTTAATAAGTTATACCTTATTGAATTTATAAAAAGTAAATTATATAGTTTTATATATTTAGATTAGTTGCAAATAGGATTTGTATTAAAACTTTAACAATAAAAATTCTTATTATAATATGTTTTAATAAATCATTTTTCATCTATTTATGGAACATTTTGAACCATAAACAATAACCATGTTATAAATAAATAACAAATTGAACATCAATTATTTATAACGACATTATACACCTTCCACACTCTCCCAAAATGAAGACATGTAAAACCGTATTACAATCGCGCATTGTATGCACTCCGGATAATAAATAAGCGGCCGACAAGTTGAGGCGTCGAAAAAAATTACACGCATTACCGGCGAGAAATATGACTTCCACAGCGGCGCGAGCGAAAACTGTTAAACGAGAGCGCATGCATAATGCGCGCGAGGAAGTTTATATCCTCGCGGCTCTCACTCCGAGGGAAGAAAAAGCGCTTAAAACAAAAAGTTGATTTAAGAGCTGAAAAGTGTGTTATTACTCTTTAATTGCGATTAATACCTGTTATTTCTTACACGCGCGGATCATCGATCTGATCGACGGAGATCGATCTGATCGACGTAATCGCGCCTGTTGAGTAAGCGATAATCAATAATGTAATTTGGTTAAATACTTTGTAATTCTAGATTATTAAAAATCTTATTGCAATAAGTTTCGTTACACTCGGAATTAATTCACAAACATAAATCTCTCAAATCAAGCCCACGATAAAGAAAGTCCAGCGACACTTCTGACAGAATCCTGCTCCCGATCCAGATAAAACTTATCTCCTGCTCACGCACGCTATATGCATAACCGCGTGTAACCGGTGCCATTAACAATCCGGCTCAAAACTACACACACTCGCACCTACACATCCGGAAGCCCGGAAATTCGGCTTTCACTTTCTCCTTCGATGTACACGCACAAACACACTTCTGAGAGTATGCGTGCTCCTTTGATTTTCGAAAGAAAAGAAAAAGAAGAGCGCCGAAAATTGGGTTTCTAGGTTGTGGCACAAACACACACACGTGTATATAAACGCGCGCTTTTCTACGCCATTTAGCCCGACATCTCGCTCTCACTTTCTTCGCGCTCTTTCTTCGTTTCTGGGTCGGCAGGAGGCCACCTTTCACTTTTGTTCGCGGCTCGTCTTTTATTCCGATTTGCTTTCTTTGTAGATTTATGTAGGGGAGGGATGCGAGGAGGTGGGGGAGAGAGGCACGAGGCTGCCGATTAATACGATGCTTTGCGCTGATGATTGAGAGGCTGCGCTCGTTTTGATGCAGATTTATGACTCGCTGGGGGCTGGTTTTTTCTGTAACGACGCTTGATGAAGCGATTATGCGTTTTTAATGGGCGATGATTGGGTTGCGGCTGGTTTTGTTATTGCGTAATGGTGTTATGCTTGCGGTAATTAGTTTTTGGTTTACATATTTTTTAACAGTCTATGGTTGTTGGGTTTTATAAAGACGTAAATTAATAGTGCTGACTTTTGCTTCAAATTAAAAGTACCAGGATCTACCTATGATTTTTGTATATAAAATTTCATCGATTTTTAATGTCAGTTATCGTAGTTTATTACACAGTTAAAAATGTTTCATACTTAAGTCCGAATTTTACGAAATTCTTACGTATTTGGGTCCCTTTTTTACGAAAATCAATTCGTCAAAACTCTAACGCAAATTTTGCGTATTTTAATTCAACTACGCAAAAAAAACGTAATTTTTTGCCTATGAGTTTTTCGTCTTTTAGCTCAAATACAGAG
>UELX01005795.1:0-12637 GCA_900480035.1 Eupelmus urozonus | reverse complement strand
GGGGGGGGGGGGGGTAAAAAGGCGCGCTCGAGGCGCTCATTAATTCTCCGCGAGCAGTTAAGTGGAACGGGATTGTGGAAATGCTGCGAAAAAGAAGGAGGAGGGCCGAGAGGGAGGCGAAGTCGAGGCGCGCGGAATTTTCTCAGGAATCTTATTTATTATCCCAGCTGGCGGCGCAGAGAGAGAGAGAGAGAGAGAGGGAGTAAAATAGAAAGAGAAGAGAACAATCGCGAACTAATTCAGCCCGCTTAATTACCGACAAAAGAACAATAAGATTTCGTGCGCTTTTGTCCCGGGCAAAAATGAGAAATTATATTGCGGGTCAGCGGCTTCGAGTAGGTGCGCGCCTCTCTCTTTCCCTCTCCCTCCCTTTCGCCCGGACCTTCCGCCCAAAGGGGGGGAGAAAAGCGAGAAGTAAAATGCATGCGTTCCTTTCTTCGTTGCGCCCCGGCCTTTTTTTTCCTCTCTTTCCTCTCTTTTTTTTTTATTTGTGGAAGACACCGGTTCGGCCTTTCTCCCGGCGGCACTAACAACTTTTTTAATTAATGAAAAAGGGATGAATTAAATAATATGTATACCCGCTGCTTGCTTTTACTATGTACGCGCGCGCTGAAAGAATAAGCCGCGCGCGCGCGCGCCCTGAACTTTTATATTTGTGTAACTCTTTTTTAGCTTTCAGCGCGCCTGCATGTTATATACTTTCTTCTCTCTGCGCCTGCTTTCTTTCCTCTTTTTTTCTGCGGAGCAAGAGCGTACAGCACACCTGCTTTTTGTTCCTGCTCGGGGCGCGGAATTTTTCGAATGGTTTTCAAAATAAACAGCGCTTTTTAATGATTATTACTTTAATGAAGAGTTGCCCTGAAAGACTCTGCATTCGAGTTTTAAATTTTTCAGCGCCGGATTACAATGCGAGAGCCGAGCCAGCGGGGAGATAAAAAATTTCTAGTTTAATAAACGCTCGTGCTTTTGCAGCAGGTCGGCGAAAACACGTAATTTCGAAAAAATAATTTTATTCCCCCGGCGTGCGCAATTGCATTTTGCCTTACATTTTTCCGTTTCTTACTTTAGCAGATATAAGAGCGGAGGATCAAAGGATGAATATTCAAAACAATAAATCCAATTTACCCTTACCCGCATTGTAGTTCGTGCAGAAGTTTCGCCGCGGAGCGAGCGATAAAAAATCCGTCTCCGGAAAAGTTTTCGGCGGAGGCGAACTTAAAAATTCGCGTCATGTAGCCGCGGAGACGGGGGGGGGGGGGGGGAGAAGAAGCGCAGCCTGATTTTCTGCAAAATAAACATTGCTGCAAGCTCGCGGCGCGCAAGCTCGCATTGACGACTCATATGGGAAGTTAAGTTTACCAGCAAATCTCCTTGGCGAAAGAAGTCGCGTCTAGTCGTGCCCTTGGCAGGATTCCAGGTCGCGTGTGATTGGATATCTTCGGGGATGAAAGCGGGAAGGACGCGCGGTTCACTTTGGGAGCTGTAGAGAGCAGAAGGGCGGAAATAGCGGAGGTGAGGAGAGAGAGAGAGAGAGAGGTAATGTCGAATATTTCGCTTGATCCTTGGATTGGATGCTGAGCTTTGAATAAAATTGTGATAAACGATGTGGCGCTAGACTTTTTGTTGATGCGCGGGGGGTCGGTTTGAAATACGTGATATTGTTGATGTTTGTGGAGATATGGAATTGTAGCTGGTTTTTGGAGGATTTGATGGAATTGGTCTGGCTTTTTGGAAATCAAATGCAAATATTTTTAGTGGTATAAATTGAAAACAGTGCTTTGTAGTGTAATTCGGTGGAACATGTAGTAATATAGCACAATAGTTGGATAGATGAAAAGTTATTAAATACAACAGACTTTAATAAAATGAATTCGTGGGTATATACTATATAATAAATGCATATAAAGAAAACAAGAAGCAAGCGAATACATGGATATGTACTACTCAATAAATGCATAAAGAACAAGAGGCTAAAATTTAATAGTTCAATTCTTATTATAAGGAAAATATTGTTTTTTATTGTTACAAACGGTTGTAACGTCCATCACAATTTGATTGTTCAATCGCAACAACTCTTAATCATCACGATTTACATATGTAACAATAATTTATCTTTAAAAACAATATTTACGTCTTCTGAAAGTCACCACATAATCAGTTTCAACGCCCGTTCTCCCTTCTCTCTTCACCATCCCTCAAAAAGCTCTGGACAATACAACGATCTCTCACTCCAAAATCTCCCAACGAAAATAAAATCGTTTATAATCCTTACTATCAAGAAACGGGCTAAACAAGCTCTTAATATCAGCGCATAGCATCGAGCCACTAGGGGAGCAACTTCCGGTCTGCCTCATCAGCACGCGTCACCCCGCATCGCATTATTCGCTCTCTCACTCGCTCTCTTTTTCTCTCTCTCTTTCTCCCGAGAGAGGATGGACCGATTGTCGCCGACGGGGTGTGTAACCGAACGACCGTCGGGGGGCTGTAAGCGATACGAGCCGACCCCCCGCAGAGGAGACGAGGGAGAATCCGTTCCTTCTTTTTTGCTCGCCCTTTCACCTCTTTTGCTCTTTCTTCGAGCTCTCTCACATTCTGGTTCTGGCCACTTTTTTAACGCTGGTGGTCGCTTTCTTTGTGTCCTTTGCCGCCGAGTGTGGAAAAAGGCGGAGCGGATGCTGGATTGCTCGAGAGATGGAATTATTTAATGGAGTGGTTGGCTTGTCGAGCGGTTACGACTTTATTCGCTGGGTTAACGAATGGCGAAGGTTTATTCTGAGGGAAGTTACTTATTGGTGAAGTTTCGAATCTTTTTCGCGGGATTTGGAATTTATATTTTGAGAAATAACGTTTAGCGGGCTGCTATGCGCTTTTCGCTTTGAAATGCGTTTAATCTTGGCAGCTTTGTTACCGTTATGCCGACCTCTTTCGAGATTCAGTTTGAAACTTCTTAAAAGTCCGCTTCGGAAAAAGTGATTTAAAGTTTCAAATTAGGGTTAAAGATTTGTGACTTACCGCGAGATTGCGGTTTTTAAGTTATGTAGATATGTTTTTTGTTGGCTTCTTTCAATCTTTTGCAAATTCTTATACTTGGGAATGAAAGAATGCCGTTAAAAGATGTTAAAAACTTTTTTCTACTTTGCTCAAGTTGTTTTGAATTAGAAATTATTTTTCAATTGTATTGTTTATTTGTAAATCTAAGATTTGCAAATAAACTGTTTATTAGTAAATCTTTTAATTCTTTATTATTTCTCTTATTTTCTTTTCATTCTAGTTCTTAGTTACATAAAATAAAATTTTTAGTAAATCTTTTAATTCTTTATTATTTCTCTTATTTTCTTTTCATTCTAGTTCTTAGTTACATAAAATAAAATTTTCATAATGTTTAAGCTTATAATGGAAAGAATACTATAGTTACAAATAAGCTCTTCAACCGTTGTAAACGGAGTGTTATTATGTAAAATCTTATGAATATGTACAGACTGTGTACCAAAGCTACAAAAACAGTAATATTGAAATACATTGTAAATATTGTAACAAAAGCAGTAATATTGAAATATATTGTAAATATTGAATTTGATTACACTCTAAGCTCAAAAGTGCGAAACCTGGAAGTATAATGTTTAAAATCTACATTTTAATCTTCATACAAGTTGAAAATGTAACTTTTAATTCATAAAGTAACTTATTTACTAAATTTAGATTTAAATTTAATAAATTTAAGTGTTAGTGCAATCAATATAATATTTATACTGTTTTAATATCATAGCAACATTGTAACGACATTAAAAAAATATTAACACAATATTGTTGTAATATTAAAAGAATATTAATACAATATTGTTACAATACTAAAAGAATATTAACACAATATTTTTGCAATATTAAAATAATATTATCACAATATTGTTATAATATTGAAAGAATATTGCTATAATATTGCTATAATATTGCTACAATATTAACACAATGTTGATACCATGTTAATGCAGTATTTTGTATAATACCTGTGAAATACATTGTGTTATATTCTTCTATATAATATGGTTACAGTTATGTTACTGTAATATCTATAAAATATTGCTGAGACAAATAATAGATGCAATGATGGTACAATATTGATTTCGAACTACATGAACACCTGAAAGTTACTTTAAGAATTGAAACCTACATTTTGAACTTTTATAAAGATTAAAATGTAGTTTTTAAACTTTTTACTTTCAGATTTTGCACTTTTGAGTTTAGAGTGTATCTCGATAGTTTTCTTTAAAAATCAACGAATCTGGATAATCTTCAGCAGAAACCTCCATATTTGGAAAGTCTTTGCTAGAAATCTCTTTTAAATTCTTTTTGCAATAAAAGCTTAACCTGAATACTGTTTGCGGCTAAAACTAAACTAAATAGTCTTTGTTTTAAGTTTTTGATGTGAATAGTTTTCGTACAAAGGGTTTATGTAAAGTAAGCATTGTGATAAAATAAGAGAAATGCATTTTGTAATATTAAACTTCATATCAATCAGGTTACTGTACATTTCATACTGCATTCGACTTATTCAAATGATTTAATTTAAATTGAATTTCTCAAATAAACCTATATGAAATTAGATATTTTTTGTTGATTTGATATTAATACTTTTGTACTTTATAGAGAAAATAATTCTTTATAAAAAATTAGTTTCTTCTACTATATTAGAAAACTTAAAAATATATCACATAAAAGTGTTGGTATTTTTATCGAGATTACGCGACCAAATGGTAAAATAGGTATAAAAGCCGCGTTAATCGATGTAATCTTACCGTACGAGCTGGTCAGAAGATTATTCGCCGAGGCTATATGTATGTTTATAGGCCTGCAGGCCGTTTGCAGTCTGCCTGTATTTGGCTGAGCGCTCACGCGGATATTTAGTAATGGAGATTGCTAGTTGCAATTTACCGCCCGGCTATAATGCGGTTTCTCCATGACTGCAATCGTCCGCTTTACTCTCCTCCCTGAAAATCAAGCTGCCTTACATCTAAAAAAAAACATCCAAAACTCGAAAAATCTAGCTCTCGACAAAAAACCATACACTAGACAATAGACATAAAAAAATCACTCCAACCTCGTAAGCAGCTCAACAGCCTCTGAAAACACGACGACTATATATACACCTCGAACTCGAATTCTCATTGAAAAGCTCGCGGGCTTGCACCATTACCGCGGGGCTCGCGCAGCGAATATCAGCGAAGCGAGAGCGAATCAAGGACGCGCGCGCGCGCGAGCTTTTCCCGTCGATCCCGTTCCGGATTAAACTTTAATTGATTCAGCAGAGTCCGCGTGCTGCTCGAGGGCCGCTCTTCTTCTCTCCTATATATATACCGCTCACTCTCTCTCTCTCCTGTTGGAGCTCGTTCTGCCGCTTTCTTCCGTCAGCAGGATGCGCCTATTATTCCACCCTCTCGGCACGAGCGCTCGTCTTTTTGTCCTGCGAGTACGCCGGCTCCTCGCCGATTAAGAGATGAGGAGGGAAAAGGTTGGAGTGCGGGGAGCCGATGGTTAATTTAGCGTTTTCGCTGCTTATTAGCGGCTTTTTGGGGGAGAGCTGTTATTGGCCGAAATTTCAGGCTCTTGGAGGATTGGTTTTTTTCGAGGGTTGGGGTTTGGGTGTTTTAGGGTGTGTGGTGTTTGTGGGACGTGATGTGTTTTCTGTTTTTATTAATGCGCTTTTTCAATATAAAATAATGATAGATGAAAATTTGTCATAAGTTTATTACCTTATATTATGGATTTTTGCAATCCAAACTTTTCAATTAGGTTACTAAAAGGAAATACAATAATGTCAACTATCTTTAAATTGAAGGTTTCTAACATAACATATTAAAATAATATTTTTCTCTGAAAATACAGAAGATTATTAACAGTATATTAAATGATAAGCGCCACATCATTGCTTATAATCGAACCAAAAAGGAAAAAAAATAAATAAAGATAACAGTAACGAAACGATTACTCATCAATAATCAAACTACCAAACCCACAATAAAACCACTAAAAACAAAACAATCCACCATCGCGCCTACAAAACAACTCCTCAATCCCAAACAAAAAAACCTAAAAAAAGCAGCACTCGCGCGTGCCACAATCCACCTCATTTTCCAGTCCAATAAGCTCCGCCTATATGCGCGCAGCCGGCGCCGGCGAATCGCCGCGCGCATCATCATCGGGAGGCCGAGCACGAGCGAAGAAAGGCGAATCCTCCCCTTCTCATACACACACACATACACACACGTACCGAGAAAGAGATAGATAAAGAGAGGGAGAGAGAGAGATCGTAGCTTCGAAAGGGGTGGAGAAGCGCTCTTTTGCGGATCTCTCTCGGTGAGGGTATATAGACACGCATAAAATAAGCCAGCCGCTCGCGCAACCTGGCGGTGCGCGCGCGGTCTTTTATATTTCGGCGCATAATTGGGGGGGCCCCCGGGCGCCGAGACAAAAGGGAGAGCGCGCGCCGATTCGCTGGGGTCGAGGTAAGAACCGAGGGATGAGCCGAGTATTGTGAGCTCGGGATCGAGATTATGTATATGTATGCGAGAGCGCGCGAGAAATAAAGTGAGAAAGGAGGCCGGCCGTGGCGGTTAACTCGATTCCTCCTGCGCGCCCTTTGGGTATAACGAATATTTTCGAGCTGGACGGGCTGGTCCTCCTGCTTTGGCTGATCCTTGGGGATAGTGGTTGCGTGTGCGTCGGTTCGCTGCCATTTTTGTTTTTTGCGGTGGAGATTCGGTTTTTGATTTCTGGGGAGGATTATTCATGGGAATTTGGATTTTGCGTGTTGCTGGAATAATGAAGATGGTTTTTGGATCGTTGGAAAGTATGTTGTGGTGGTGATGATAAATTGTTATCAAATGCTCCATGAAATTTTAAATTTATTTTTTAGGTAGAAAATACTGTATTTTTCATTAAGTTAAATAAATCAATTAGGACTCTGTATTATAATTTTTATATGATATATTTTAAAACATTATGATAGATTTTTTGGCAATCTTTTGAATTGTTTTCCAGTAGGTGTGTGAAAAGCAACAAAAAGATTGCATATTTAATGTATAAAAAGATAAAGTCGATTATTAATTATTTTATATCAAACTTCTAAAAATACTTCTTCAAAGCACTGATACTTTATATATTTTATCTACAAAAATAACATAAATTTCTTTGAATTGTAAATGAAATATTAGTTATAACTTATTTTTTGAAATGATAGGTAAACGAATTTATCAACCGTTATTGAACCCATCATGCTAATATTTATATATGTAATTACTAGCAATAAATTCTTGTCTCATTTAAATGACTTGTACTATAAATTATATTTGATAATTTTGAATATCTATTATTGAATCATTTTTTATAAGATTATAAATATTTGAAATGTAAGTCGAAATTTAGATAATTAGCTGGATCAGACGACTATTTTTCTTTTAACATAGTCCAAAATTTTCTCCTTCTAAGGTACCATAATAATTAAACTATAAAATATTTGTAATATATATTTATTTAAGTACAGTAATAATTATAAAATCACCAACGGAATTTTAAGAAGTTACAGTTACTCAATTAATACCTAATTAATTTTTTTGCAAGTGTCTCTATTTATCTTAGACACCGTAGGACATACGTGAATAACGTAAAATTCCAATTGTTAAATAAAAATATTCTAATATTTGTTTCTAATATAATTTTAGTTTTTAGATGTACATTATTTAATTATTTAATATAGAAAGTATGCAAATTTATAGAGAATCATTACGATTCTATTTTAAATATATAACAAATATATTATAAAATAGTTATTCTAAAAAACAAGAAAAAGTTGGTAAAATATTTTTTAACCATTAAGCACACAGCTTTATTCTAAAAATCGAGCAAAAAATCAATTAATTTAATTAAGCAGCCCCAAGCGTATTTCTATCGGCGAATGGATTTATTTCAGCGCTCGTCAGAATTTACTTTATTCATATTTTGCGCGATTCAGATATTCCTCTCTCTATATTTAATACTGCACTTCTCTTTTCACTTCTCTCTCTCTCTCTCTCTCTCTCTCTCTTCCTCATCTGCTCCTCTCCATCCTCCTGCAGATATTCTGTAGCGGCACCCTAAAAAGGGACCGGGACTGTATATATAGAGATATATATAGGCAAGAGCCGTCGGAGCCACGCCTCGATGCGCACGCTCTGGAAGCGCGCGTTCTGATTGGATTTTACAGCTAACAAGAAAATTATATTCGAGATTGGGTAGGTAATCGTGTGGGACATCACAGGTCGCGAATGAGATTTTCTACACTTTCAACTTTGCCGCTCTGCTATGATATTTCCCAGCTGCTGATGTAATATTTCTTTTTAAATTTTAAATAACCCCTTGACGCGTATGTGCCCTCTGTGAATCTTTTTCAATTTATCCTACTTATTTTATTTAAATCTATAAATTTCATTAAACTTTCAATCTGTAAGAGATTTTAGTTTTATGACCTCATTTTTTATATTGAATTTAAAATTGGAATTATACTTAGAATCATGTGGACGTTTCTGAATGTACTAAAGAACTAAATTTATATGTGGAACATTTCACGTTAAATGGGTGCATACAAAAATAAAAAATTCTGAAACTCCCCCAAATGGAAATGTATATGTTTCTGAGTAACCAAAAAAATTTTTAGACATTCTAAAGAAAATAATTACAAAGATACGCTACATGTAGTGTAGTAAAATCTATGATTTTCAAAGGATGCTTCTAATGGCTTATTTATTAGTGTCTTGTTTCTTTATTTTATGTTAAACAAATATTGCTATAATTCTTAATTTATAAGTAAGTATTTAGAATTGAGTACTGCTTAGTAAAATAAAGTATTAAAAATTATTAAGAAAAAATTGATATTAATGATTATATATTATTTTCTTTGAAGTGTCATATTATATTATAAAGTTTTCGGTCCATCTTCTATGATGGATTACCATCAAGGGTTGGATACGTAGAACTTTTCAGATGTTGAAAATCAATTTTAAACATGCCGAACATTGACGGATTGTACAAAATGGATAACCTGTTAAGTACAGAACTAGATCCATTTAGAATTTAAGATTTTGAAAAATATAGTGATATTCTACACAATCTTTGCAATAACTTTCATTTATATTATTTTTTCCCTCAGTCTCATTATATATGATGAAAAAATTCATAAAAATTTGAAAAAATCAAAAAAATGAAAAATTAGTGATTTTTTACTGTTTTATAACTTGGAGATTAATAGTTAAAAATATCTAAAAATTTTTTTGGTTACTTAACATATACACCATCATTTGGGGATGTTTCAGAATTTTCTATCTTTTTATCTATCCACTTGACGTGAAATGTCCCATGTATAAATTTCATCAATAAAAAATGACAGTTTTCATGACAACATAAAAAATAAATTAACGTATTTAAAAGATTTATCCAACGAACACTCTTAACTCAACCCACCATCATTCATCAAATAGCCTTCTATTCACAGATGAAATTTAACATCACAAGTGTAAATTTTTTCAAGCCCATCTTGCAAATCTTATAATCCCCCACTAAACAGCAAGCAATACCCGCTAACTTCAGAATCCACGCGCCAAAAACCATCAAGCTCCACTCATCCACCCCTCTCACCCCTCTCACAGGCGCAAAGACCAAACTAAGTTCGCAGCCTGATACCAGCCATCTCCCTCCAACGACTTCGCCGAAAATCCCATCCTCCCGATTCCCCACAACCCACCCAACTTTTATCCAGATATTCGTAAGTCGGCACGCGCGCACCGGAGACGCCTAGCAGGCGGGTCGCGACGTTAAGCTCTTCCGGTATATCGCTAACGAATTTTCCCGCTCTCTGGCTTTTATTTTTCTGCACTCTCCTTCCTTGTTCTACGTTTCGTGGCTTGATACTGCCAGTGTCACGGGTCATTAAGCGGGGCCGGCAACAATAAGGCCGACACGTATCTCTCGTGTCAGCGGGTAACCGCTATTAAGGAGCCAATGAGCCGCGCCGGAGCGTGCGCCGCAGCCGAGGACTCGTGCAGCACGCGTATTTTCCGGGCTTCCGGAGATATAAGCGTGGGATTCTTGGAGAATGGCTTTATTATGCCGGTGCGTCGTGCTGTTTGCCCAGTGAATTATTGCGGCTTGTTGTTGTGGGGAAGGGGATGGTAATCGCCGGGGACGCTTTTCGGACGCGCTGTGTCTTTTGGAAATTCATAAGTATTTTTGTGGTTGGTTGGGAGATGTTTGTATTGTGGGTGGGTGTTTGATAATGGTAATGGGATTGATTTATTGGGTATTTTTAAGGATTGATGTTTATGCATAAATTTATAGCAGTGTTAGGCGTGGTATTGTTTTCGTTCAATGGATCTATTCATCTTTACACAATTTTTGCACACTTCTTTAATTCAAATTTAAATCACATCTATCTGTAATTAATAAGTATAATATCTAGTATCTATAAGAATAACTAGATGTTTTACTTATTACACAGATGTTATGATTTAAATAAAATAAGCACTTTTCTTAGTAAGAAAGTACCCGCCATTTAAAAACGGAAAAATAATGAATCTTTGAGGTAGTATTCTATGTAGAAAAGTAAAATATATCTATTTGCCATTTTAGCTAAAGCGATTTCGTTTCAAAGACACAAAAGATTGGATCTCTTAATTATTTAATTCTTTTTAACTTACTCTGAAATTTGTAATCAAATCAATTAAATTACATCTTATTTACAAGTCGTTATAATTAAAATTATAATGTAAATGTATTGTAATAATATATTTTTTTAGTAACGAATCTTTGATTGTTATATATTAGCGATAAGTTTAATACTTATGAATAAACTTCAAAAATCAGTTTTAAGGTGATCAGGTTCTCTTTTTATAATAAAATTTTTATCTTTATTTACGTAAACCTATTTTATAATGCTATACTAATAAAAAAAGTTTAAACTTATTGTAATCAATGTAATATAGTCACGCTGTGCAATACTTTGTCAGAAAAATGACTAGTTATATAGTAAATTTTGTTAAAATTCATAATACAAATGTTGACGATTTTTTTAAATCCTAAAACTGCTTATAATCTATTTATTTCGCGTAATTATTTATTTTTTGATTTATTTATTTATTGGAAATAATATTCTAAATAAAGATAACATTTTATAAAAGGTTTACCTTGTGTGGAATCGAAATCTCCAGGTGCGGAAGTGAGGTACTGACTAGGACATCAAAATATCTTAAAGTTAAATTTTATATATGTTACATCGTTATTATCTACATAAATGTTAGCTTTCTGCATTTGAGAATTCGGTTTGTAAATGTTACATAAAATATGAAATTTTACGGTACTTACCTTAGTAGAAAATTGACTACCAGTTGCCCAGAATATTCTAAATTTTTTGTTCATTGGGCAGATTTTGTTAACATACTCTGCCTAGAAATCCCGTGTACTGGCGACGTTTTCTGGGCAGACTCTGTCCAGATTCTGTTCGTAGTAAAATAAGATGGGGGTCAGCGTGGTTAAGTCAGCTAAGGTGCACGCCTTACCCGGCTGAAACTCGCTCGACCCAAGGAGCGCGGGTTCAAATCCCCGTCAGTCCGAAATTTTCGGGGCATTTTTTCACAAATGCTTTCCGGATTTTTCGGTGGCGAGGATCGAGCTCGTGAGCCGGATTGTGGTTGAGATTCCCGATGCGCCCAAAATTCAGCCACGAAGAGTACAATAATTGCGCCGAGCGCATGAGTACTCAGCTGCAAAGTAAGGCCCGCCCGAGAGTCTCCCACAATCTTAGAGATAAAATGAATATCTCAACTACTTACTTGGCCATGGCCTAAGTTGAATCAAAATGCCAATTAAAAACTAATAAAAATAAAAAAAAGTAAAATAAGATTGACTTGAGGTTAGGTCTCGCTTTGTAGCAGAGGGAGAGAGACAGCGAGAGAGAATCATGCGAGTGAATTTGCCTATTGGGAGTATTGTAACTGTTGTTTTCTATTCGAAGAGACTTGTCGAGGCAAAATAGCTCGAATAGTTAGAGGTATATGACAACCCGATAAGCAATTGACTCATCGCACCTTGGACCTCCGAGCTCTGAGAACTTCGTAAATCAGTTCGTAATCAACGAGAACTAAAGTAGCGTGTGCATGTATCCTATATGTATGTTTACAGTTTTCTAACCTGAAAATCGCAACGTTGATGCGATTTTTCGGTTCTCCGGCTATAAAGTATCGTATGCACCCATTGCGTAGGATGATTATCTATCTCTTGTGACTTTTGTGTAAAAACCTCACGCGAGCAAATAATCATTTGAGGTTATAATTAATTCTCTATTTAAGACGGGGGGAGAGAGAGAGAGAGAGAGAGAATCATGCGCGATCTGCTTATTGGGAGTGTTGTAGTTGTCGTTTTCTACGAAGATCATATTCGCTTAGTATATTGCACATAGAATGTTATGATTAAAGTGTGTTTTCATCGATATTATTAATTCAAAATTATTACTAAAAAATTTTTTTTAAATAAATATTCATAATTAGGGTCAACCAACCAGTGAATGAATACCTACCAATGAATGAATAGTTATTATTATTAAGTAAATAAATAAATA
>UELX01005794.1:0-12640 GCA_900480035.1 Eupelmus urozonus | reverse complement strand
GGGGCCGGGATTTTTATGTACGGCGGCGGCGGCGACAGCGAAACATCTTTATAATATAAAGAGATATATATCATAAATAATTTTGTAATAAAATAAAATTAAAGAAATGAATTTAAAACATTGCTAATAAAAATTCATAAATCATTCTTTATTTAAAGTCATTATTTGTCCTTACGTTTTTTTTTCTAGAGCAAGAGAAAGATACTTATATCGTAGTGTTCGTAATGGAGAGACGATTGGAAATAATGCAAAAAAAGGCATCTTGTAAACAGCTATACGTCGTCAGGTTCGAGGCGCATCCCAAAATTTTTACTGCCTATTCTACAGCATAAAAGTTAAAATTTCTGAAAATTTTGAGTCAAAATTTGCAAAACTTTTTTTTTTTATGAATATTAGAGGTTAATTATTTTTCACGATTTTTCTAAATTAAGCATTATTTAAAGTGGCATATTTTGGGCAATTAATACTTTTTTGACGCTTGAAAATGGGTTTGAAAGGTGATTTCAAGGCAAAAAGAATTCCGCCAACCGGATCAAAAAAGCTTCTAAACTCTTTATTTTACAGCAGTTTGAAGACACTGAGAAAATAGCGCAAATTCGAAGAAATTGTCAATTTATAACGAATTGGCTAACCGTTTGTCTAGTATTAGGTCTAAAGCCGCTTATTTCGTCATGGATTTCGCTATTCATTGGCCATCGGTTCACCAATTTCGTAGGTCAATGCTTATATTATGTACGCGTGCTCTCCAGGCATTGTAGGTAGTTGAGATAAGCAGGCAATATCGAGTCGTAAAAAATTGATATAACTATATAATATAAGAAAATATATAGTGATCGACCTGAACGATAATTAATTTATAAGAGTTTTCATAACGTAGTAACTATTGTGGTGAGAGTATAGCGTAAGTCGTTCAAGTTTTAATATACATATAAGAAGATTTTGCAAAGATGAAGATGATCGCTTTATAATAGCTCAATAATAAAAGTGTCTTGTCATTCTAGTATTGTCTCTTCCGAATATTGCTTGATTAATTGACTATTAAAGAAAGTCGAACGTTTATGGCTCAATTTATTTTAAAAAGCTCTCAACCACCAACCATGGTATCGCCATTCACAAAATTTCCTAACCGATTGAAATTATCTATCCTACAACCAGAAAACCCAGTCAAAGTTAACAATCCACGTTCCTAATCCTCACTCGCGGCGTAAAAAATAATCACAAACGATCCAAAAAAAAACCAAACTCCCCTTAATCCAACCCAGTAGGCCGCAATCTGCGGCAGATCAACAGGCGCACTCCTCGCGCAACAGCTCCTCGAGCTCCTTACTCGCCGAGCAGTAACAAGTCAGCAATAGCAGCTCTCTCAGAGGCCATCAGCCTATACACACACGATCGCGCGCGCACGCGCCACAGTCCAGCTCCCCAGTCCCAGCCTTACACACAAAGGGGTGGGGTGAACGTGCGTCTGCGGCTCGTTCCCCCAGCCACACAGGCACACACCGACAGATATACGTAGGGATAGGAAAAGGCTCTAGTATGCGTGTGCGCGGGGGGTGCGCAGAGCTCGCGTCTACATAGGCGCTGCGTGCGAGAGAGAGTATCAGCAGGTGCGCGCTCGGCCCCGCGTCGTGCAGCGCTTTTTCTCTCTATATAACCCAGCTCCGCGAAGCTTTCCCGAAAAGAGAGAGAGAGGGACGCGGGACTGTCCTCTCTCTCTCTCTCTCTCCCTGGTTTTCTCCCCTTCTACGAGAGCTGACTCTCTGCCGAATTAACATAAATCTCTCGCTCGTGAATCGCGCGCGCGCGCGCGCAGGGCTCTCTGCGTGTGTGTGGGCGGAGAGGCAGCAGTTTCGCGTCGCGGCCGCCATGTACGCTGGGGAAGGGCCGCCGAGATACTGAGAGAGAAAGAGGGAAACGGAAAGAGAGACAGAGAGACGCTGGGCACGTTTTTTTTTCCTTTATTTTCGCGCGCAGGAGCGCGGAGATGAATCGGAAAATCGCACACGGCCGGAGTAAGTAGGCAAAGACGCGGGCGAGGCTTGAATAGAGAAAGAGAGAGAGAGAGAGAGAGCCCAGTCGTCGTCTCGTCCATCACGGAAGATATAGAGGGGAAAATGTCGATGAGCTCGGAGAGTGCCAGCTGGCAGGCCTGGATCCTCGTCTCCTCGCAGAAGCAGCAGAAGCAGCAGCAGCAGCAGCGGAGGCAGATGCAGCCACGGCGGCAGTCGTGAGAGCCAGCGCAGCTCCGGTGAGTGTCTGCAGACTCTCTCACTCTCGGTTCTCTCTCTATCCCAATGATACAACACCGCGCGCACCTATACACCCACACACGCACGTCTAAAGCACAGTCGGAGAGTGAGAGAGAGAGAGAGAGAGAGAAAGCTACACCATAGGAAAGCACCCCCGCATTCGTTTGTCCCTGTGTGCGTGTGGATGTCTATAAAGAAACACCATGGGGTTGGGACAGACGGAGAGAGAGAGAGAGAGAGTGAGTTCGCGGTCTGTTGCCATGGTGACACCCCCCTGATATGGCGTTCGCCCCGGAGTTTCCTGATACGCGCCGGCAGCGTTGTATAGCTCTGACTCTACGATTTCCCGCTCTCTCTCTCTCTCTCTTTCTCGTATTGGCTCTCTCTCTATCTGGTTCTGATCTTATGCGACGATTAGCGGATGCGAGAGAGAGAGAGAAAGCCGATTGACCCGGGAAAAATTGACGAGGCGCGAGTTGATGTTTGTGGTCCGGAGGCTGGGGGGCTTTTCTGTTGCTTTAATTTGGCCGGGCTTGGATGGTTAATTGAATGCGAGCCGGTGAAAGCGGAGACGGGGACGGGGAGTGTAGGAGGCAGTTACGGTAAATTGGAGGATTTTGGCCGGGGAGGGGGAAGTTTGCGAGGCATGAAAGTGATCTTTTCAGAGGGAAGGAGTTGACTTTTCTGCGATGGGGTGGGAGAGAGGATGGTTGAGATAATGATTGTTGGAGGGAATCAGTAGTAGCAGTCGGGCTTGTGTTAGGCATTGATGTAGATATGCCATCGATGGATTTCGGCAAGCGTTTTCGAAATGATTCATTGAGGCGAAGTGTAAATTAAAGTAATTATTGTGCTGTAATATCGTTGAATGATGGACCTCGATATGATTCCTTCTGATATGATTTTAATTGGATTGTCGCATATAATTTCTTTAAAAGTAGTTTTAAATCTACACTTCTCATGTTTCAAGTTATTTTTTGGTTATCCTTTACATTTTTTATACATTTTTGTAGGTATAATATTACAATTGATAAGAATTTAAAAAAATATCTTTTAATTATATTACAACTAAAATGTTAGATACTTAAAAGGTGATGAGAATAATTAAATTAGAAAAGACATGTGGCCCATTTATACGTATTTATATTTCGATCAATGTTTAAATAAAATGCAAGGCACATTCTACGCGTGATTGAGATTAATTGAATTATTGTATAATATATTCTATGAATACAATAGACGAAATTTAACGCTTGATGATTACAATTTGAATGCATGGATAATTATTATGATAAATAATGTACTTTTATAGAATATTCTGTGTAATTAGATTTAGTCACAAGATTTCATATGAACCAAAATTTGCCTCTAGGCTTTAATTAATTAGAAATGTTATAATTGATTGTTAAATTAAAGTTATTATAAAATGTTTTTATTGTAAAGGAATTTGATTTAAAGTTATAATAGATTGTCATTTGCATCGACAGCAGAATAACATAAAATACTTAACAACATTTTATGTTTGCGAACTATTATACATTTACAAAAATATACATATACTCAACTAAAGCTACAATTATATCTATGTAACAAATGTTGGCTGTATAAAATCAATATATATAGCACGTATAAACGTCTAACAGGTATAGTGTATAAAAGAACTGACGTGGTTTACATTAAATATAGTACTTAACTACCTCAGGGAAATACGCTATCATAGAGAAACATTCCTTCCACGAGTTTAGCTTAAGAAGACCGCACTGTAATTTCTCGTGATCATCCTGCTTTTAAAACATATCCAAATTAAATTATATACATTATCAAATAATCGGAATTTAAACAATTCACTTACGTTTAATTATAATAAATCCAATTTCCTCACAACCCACACTTTATCCCCAAAATCACGTCAATCCCAACCCAACCCACACCAAAACAACAATATCCCACCCACACTCCCACGACCCCGACAAATCCATCACCAAAACCCAGCTCGGAAAAATTGCAACCCAAGAGCTCAAAGCTCGCGCTCACCTTCCCAAGCCTCTATAGCCTCGCGCTTCTTTATGCCATTTTGCCCGCTGATGATAATCGGAGCGTGACGCCCCGCTCGTCATATACATCCTCTCCTTCCCCGCGACTCTCTCATACTTCTATACTCCTCTTTGAAGACGTTTTCCCTTTTGACTCCCAGCGAGCCGCGCTCACGACGCTCTCGCTCACATCCACCCCCGCGTCCTACTCGTAATGCTCTTATTTACCGCTGCCGGATCTGTCTCTCTGGGAATCGATTGTCGCGCCATGTCGAAATTCGATTTCAGAGAGAGAGAGAGAGGATAAGCGTATATATCAAAGTCCGTTTGAGGAATTTCGAAATTCGCGGATCGGAAAAGGGAGAGAGCTGCGCTCGTGCAGCTGAGAAGAAATTTCATATCGGGGATAGTCAGCGGCGTGTATTGATTCTCGGGGGCGTCTTTGATGCTTATATATCGCGAGCGCTCTTGCAGTTTGAAATAAAATTACGGCGGAGAGGACGGTTTTTAACGTGAAAGATGTATTTGAAGAGCCGAATTCGTTGCCTTTTTTTTCTTTTGGATATATCGACGTTTTCGTCGGACGAATTTTTCATAGCGTGTACTTTGAAGTCGACTATGGCGCGACGGCGAGGGAAGATTGAAAAAGTTGCCGTTCCCTGAGTTTCTCGAGTCTAACTTTATTTACGTTATACGCGCTCGACAAACAAATTTATCGATTTTAAAATAACGTTAGCGGAGTTATTAAGCCAGAGATGCGAGAGTAACAGTGTCATCGTCCCCCTTGTGCGAAGTATAAATAAATTGTCGATATAATCCAGTTAGCCACTCCTATAACTAGCTTCTCCTTAAGAGCGCGTCTTCAAACAAAGTGGCTGCTTCGAAAATTTCAAAATTCACTAGTTAAAGAAACGAATACCTATACGAACGTACCGCACCTCGTCCCATAACCTACTCATTATCGTTAAACCAGTTATCTCACAAAGGCATTATCGTCACGCGACACGTAAAAGCGCGCTTAGTTACGTTTATTAAGCACGTACACTTACGTCAACGGTCGATGAGTAGGCCAATCGTACCGATCATTTTTCCTCGTGCATGCGAAGTGACCTGGACCAACTATTCTTTTTTTAACTCTTGCGTTTTGAGTATATGTGCTGCTTTTGGCTAGCGGATAAGACTTACGTGCCGTTATAGTCGACAAGCGCTAAAAGGTCTGTTCGAGTGCGAAGCGATCAGTAAACATTTGAAATTTTTGAGGAGACGGTGTGTATTGCGGGATTTTCAAGATATTTTTGCGCATGAGACTATTGCTCGAGTGTGAGTGGGTAAAATTTTATTGGTAGGATGGAGCTGCGACTGGTTGTTAAATTGTAATATAGTTAGCCAGTCATTGTGTTTATTGTGTTGAGTAAATAATCAGTATGTGGTGTAGTTTAATAAGTTTAAGTTTTGTAGGTTTTTTCATATTTTTTTTTAGCGAAATTGATACCGATCAGAACTTTCAATTGTATATTTTTTTTTTATATGAAAACTACCAAATATCATCTTTTTTGTAAAAAGCTCGTTGATAAAAAGTGCTAAGTCATTCATGTTATCCATTGGCACTGTTTTACACAAATACAAAACCTATCATATACTGATTAAAAAAGTCGGTTAATCAAAGAACCAAAAGATTATGCGAATATAGACATAATAACAACAAACATTCTCGAGAGTAATGAAATCATCATATATCAAGACATTTCGCACACCAAACACGACAATTTTTAATCATGACACAATTTCGGCCAAAAAGAAACCCCGCAAATGTCAAAATGAAATTTCCCAATATCCCCAGCACTAATTAAAAACAAGCCCTCCCTCTACGACAAAAGCCCTCCACTACAGCCACAAAATCCCCTCCACCTCATATCCCGTTAAGTATATTTTAATTAGCGCTCGACTGCCAAACCGGCTCGCAAAAAGTGCGCTTAATTAAATTTCGCTTTATTTTTCGCGGCCTCAGCGCCGCGTTGCATATTATAATACACCTCCCCCACACACACACAGCTCCGTCCGCGCGGCAGAAATGAAAAGCCGGCTTATCGCGGCGCTTCCTCCTTTCATCCGACACTTATTTAACTCGCGTGTATGGAGGCGCTGCGGGGAGCGCTAATTTTGATGCGCCCCGATCCAATCGGCCGATTGGCAATTAAAGGGAGTAGTAACGGCGCTCTCTGCGCTGTATGCCGATGCGCAAAGCCACGTGGAGGTGTGCATGCGCGTGACGAATATTTTGGTCCTGGTGTAGGTGGTGGGTTTTTGACGCGGCTGTTAGGGATATTGGAGTTTGGTTTTTGGTGGACGGGGGTGATACTTTTGTCGGATTGGTTTTGGGATTTTAGGGGGGGGGGGGTGAATGGGAGTTTGCGTGGAATGTGTTTTTGTTAATATTGGTTGGAGAATTATGAGTCGAGAATTATGATGTGGGAAGTGTGATATCTGAAGGGACTATGTATGTAGGTATTTAATCTATACAAAATTTGTTGTAATATTTGTACGAATACCGCACGAATTCTTCAAATTGTTGAATATTATTTGAAAATTACATTTCCACATTTCAAAAATTAAAAATAAAGAACAAAAAAATCAAACGTAATCCTCCCGCTCTTAAAACTCCCCAACCCTAAAAAAAATCACACTCCTCACCCGAAACCTCAGCGTCATCAAAGTATCATCACGCCTGCGCCCCTAAACGGCGCTCTCGAGTGCCTCTCTATAGCCCGGCCGTCGAAGCCTCGCGGCTGTTGCTCGGGCGCAAACACACGTCACGGAAGGAATCCACGGGAGAGGCAGGCTCTTTGAAAATTGATGTTAATTAGCTCTATTGTTCGAAAGCGAGGGGCGAACGCGCCCGACTCATTGAGTCGAGAGGGCGAGAGAGTGGGCCTCGTGCGCCCTTTTGAGCGCTTTGGTTTTTTAATTTCTGAACTGGCGCGCGACTGTTTGGCCGGGTTGGAAATTAATTAAGGATGCTGGTGTTGCTGTGGAAGGATGCGGGGGAGGGGATGCTGGAAGGGAAGTGTGATTGGGTGCTTTTTTTGAGGTTTTTTGGGAGAGCTTCTGTTTAGATAAAGTGAAGCGACCGTAAGTATAATGGTCTTCTTGACCTTGAAAAATTTCTTTTTTTTCTTTACTTAGATTATGATGCTATGAAATTATCTCGCAAAACTTTAAAAAAATGAAAAAATTAGATTATTGTATTAACTTTTGATCATTATTTGTCCACAAATATTATGGCGCAACAAGTTTCAAAAACGTCCGAACCGCAATCATTTCAATCACACTTAAAGAAATCGAAAGTTTTCCAGGTCCTTTCTAATGAGGCGACAGAAAACTTTCCCTCAAAGCAGAGATGTAATCAGATCAATTTTCAGTCATTACGTCTACAGTAATGTCACGCTTCTTGAAGCTGGTATTGGTAAAGTCAAAAGTACTTGGCTTTACTTGACCGCAAAATCGTGAGCGTTTCAACATTTTATTCGAAACTCGAGTAAAACGGAAGATGTATGCAAACAGAATTATGTTATAATTTGAAAAGATCAATCTTAATTACAAAGCGATGAGTTGGAACTATTAAAATGGCTTTCGAAATATTGCTATTATACTAATGAATTATGTAAACATACCTAGTACTTTGAGGAAGTCGTTAATAGGAACATCATTTTAAATATATATTAATATTCATAATACAAAAACTTTCTTTTAACATTAAAAATCCATTAATCACCACATCCACAAAGAATCAAAATTAAAACCTCTTTACTAAACAAGCTCAAAAAACCACATTACCAAACCACCACAAAATCACACCATCCGCATACCCACCTCCCAAAAACTCAATCACACCATCCGCAATAAAAATCTAGCGCAGCATCCTGCTCACCTCTCATCATCACCATAACCTCACCTCCCTCCCTCACCTCCTCCATCAAATATTTATCGCGTCCACTAAAAAGCCCAGAACCACTCCAACTCTCTGCGTCTGTATACCCAACACTTTTGAATTTCTAGATTCCTCGCGCGGCAATGACTAATCGTTCCCCGCTCGGAAATTCGAAGAAAGCCACGCAGTCATCTTCGTATACACCTTACGCAGCGGCACTTGAGCAAACACGCGCGTGTCCGAAAAACACTTGGCGATAATGTACACCGATCCTATACACTCTTTTTTTCTTCTTCGACGGGAGGAGTAAAAAAAGGTTGGAGAGGTATAAATTATTCCTCCCGCGAACGAGCGCGGGGCTGCTCGTACCAAAGAGCGACCTCGATGTATATGGACGAGGCTGTGTGCTTTATGAGGTTCTCGTTGGATAAACACTTGCTGTGTGCGTTCGTGTGCTCGTCTTCTTTATGAGGCTCTTTTTTTCGGGGGGGTCCAGCGAGTCACGACGAGAAGATGAACCTTTGCGAACGCTGGATTCACGAGAGGAGGTGGATGTGGATTGTTGCGAGGTCGGGTGTGGGTGGGGGTGGGGTTTATCGGTAGTTTTTGAGATGGTGCTTGGGCTGGAGTGGATATTTGATTGGATTGTATACTGGTTTTTGAAATTTTGTTTTGTCGTGAAAACTTTGACTAGGGTTTAAACTAACTCACAGATACTTATATTAATAATACGGTAATAATGATCTCCTAATTAGGGTCTACGCGATTTTCTTTTCAGGACTGTATTGGTATTTTGAGACTGTATGAGAAAAAATTTACTTTTCATTGGAAGGTTTAATTGAATTAGATTTTTAATTTTATCTATTAAACCTTTATTGGATAAAATAAACTTTTATCACTGTAACTAAATATTTCTTTGAGTGTGGTGTTAAATATTTTTAAAAGAGATGGAAGGAAGAGATCTTCATATATTTTAGAAATTTTGTCAAAAGTATAAGAACTCTTTAATATTATGCAAATTAATTTTTCTTATTTCAAAGTTTAATTTGCAGTCTTTTTTAAGTAAAATAAAAGCTTTATAAAAAAACCTTATACAAATTTATCTATAAACAAATTCAAACTCATCGATAAACTTTACGATCCACCACCGCTCCACCACCCCTATACCCCTAATCAAAAAAAAAAACCTATCCTAACACACCGATCACCATGTCCCACAGCCCGTGCACTCCTAATTTCGCAACCCACCCAGATCCCTCCTCGCCAACTTTTCCAACTCGTGACCATAGAACCCGAGCGCGCGCTCCGAAACGAAAAAAAACGACCGCCACAGCACAATAGCCCTCTGCTCTCTTCGGTTCTCATGCAGCTCGCTGCATTTCTCTCTCTACCTCTCCGCGTGTCATATAATGCAACGAAGCCGGCCCTAAGCGAGCGCGCCGACTGCGAGCATCGCAGTCCCTTTGTGAGCCTGCGACGCGATGGTTTCGCAATCGGAGCTGGCACGCGCGACGCCGACGATTCTCTGGCTCTCGCGGGCTGTGGGAATTAGCGGCGCTGCTTTCGGCGAGCGGTGCTTTGATGTCGGCTGCAAGGCTGCAGGATTGTAATTGAGCTGGGTGTAGGTGGGATGTGGAGTTTCGTCGTATTTTTGAGGGACTGGGGAGAGATGAGGAGAGCGTTTGGGATCGATGGTTTTCAGATACGGAATGCAGATTGTGGGTGTTGGAGTGGGGTTTGGTATAGTATTCGGATGGTGTGTAAACAGGAGTTTGGAATGAAGGTATTATAGAAAGCAAATACGAGAATCACAAGTGTGTTCCTTTACATCTCCATCAAGATTTCCATTAACCGTCGACGTTACAATCAACGACACGCATCACGCACCTCTTTGTAAAAACGACTAGCCCCATCGATCTCCCCTAACCTAAAAGAAAATCTCAATCAACCGATCGCATCCACACGAACGTTTCCTCTGTATAACCTCAGAGCGCAATCCTGTCCTGCTAATTTGTCCCGCGATCGGATATCTAAATTTCCTTTCGCAAGCCGGCGCCGGTCCATTGTCGTGCAGATCGGCTCGTTTGAATATGCATGCCTCTATCTCTCCTGTTTATAAGGTTTTCGGCTCGCGCACACACACTCGTCAATTGTGCTCCCTGGAGCGCACGACGAGGGTGTGTATATAGGTTCGTTCGCATTGTTGCGCAACGCGATGTGTGTGTGCATACACAGTCGCCGTTATCGCAGCGTCTGATCGAATTTCAATCCGGAGCCTTTGCCGATTTCTCTGCGCGCTCGGACGAGGAATAATTACGTTTAGATCTGATGTGTGTATGGGTTTGGAAGTCGAATGTCATGAGGAGCAGATGTGAACTTTACGCGCGGGTTTGGGGTGCGTATAGTATGGGATGGTGGAATTGGTAATGGTTTTAGTGCTGATATACAAGAGGAAGTCAATGTTGTTCGGTACGATTTTCTGATTGAACTGTATACGGTGGTTAAATACGAGTTGGAGATATGATAAGACTAAGGTAATTGCAGGAAGATTGAAGATTACGCCTACTAATAATGCATATGTAAGCTCTACTTACGCATCGTGCGTTGACTCTGTTTTCCTACAACGCTTATCTGACTTGTATCGAATCGGTATCATCAGCAAGCATCGGCTATTAAACCGTATTTAATGAAGTTTATCTTCCACGAGATGCCGGTCTCAAAGGTTACACCTAGCGATGACACAGGCCGACTCACTTGCACATAAATCACTTACTGATTTATCGGCCTATACCTTCGTAGTCTCATTCCACTCTGGTTCTTTCGAAATCCCATTATTCTCAAACCCTAATATAACATCCAACACATCGATAAAAAACCCAAAGATATTCGAAAACCACTCATCGATCGGAGGATCGATAAGAGCCAGCAAACCGGCCAAACGCATATATCCAGACCAGGTGACCATATTCCCCCATTGTCGCTTGTATATACACCTCTAAAATAAAAATTCACGTGCAAGCAGGTAGACAGACGTCACGGCGCGACAATAAAAGTAGAAACGCCTCACCTCCCGTCGAGCGGGCGCATACCTACACATACACGCTCGCGTCCCTCCGTACTCTTATATCTAATCTCTCCCCTTATTTGTACGTTTGTTCGTATATATCCAGTTCTCGCTCGACGAAATCCCAAGGCGGAATTCCCGCGAGGAACGACATATGGAATTTAGAGGCTAGAGTGCTGGGAAGGTTATGCTTTTTTTTGTTCCTGCCATTTTGAGGTGCGGGAGGATGTCGAAGGCGACGCTGGAAATTTTCGGCTGTCTGGGTAATTTTTTACCTTAGTTGCTTCATCAGCGAAGTTGTGAGGATGGTGTGGGTTTTTGTGCCGGGTCGTTAGGAAGTAAGGATGGTGGTTTTTTTAAGGGGGGTTTGGTTTTGGGGTGTTTTGGAAGAGGAGGATGGATACTCGGTGAAGAAAATAAATGATGGATTTATGTTTTATTTAAGTTTCATAGGAATAAATTGCGATAAAATTTTAAATAATGTGACGGCAAATTTAACATAATTATGTGGATAGTTTCGATTTCAATATTTGTTTCATTTAGAAAGATACTTTAGTTTAATAGCTACTGAGAGTTTTCTTATAAACCCACAAAACTATAGGCATTTTATATACCCCTACTACTGAATTGACTACTACTCAAAGATAAAACTACCTTATCTACATTCCAAAATCAAAACCCGCAGCTGCTACCGTCATACCCACTTCTATCAGAAATCTTGAAAAAAGCCACCTTTCAGACTGCACCTACAATCAACGAACTTCATCATCGCCACTCCCTCCGTTTCCACCAGACCCAAAATACCAAAAGCGATTACACCACGGACCTCTCCAATCTAATCAAACAGATCCAAAAACATCTCAGTCTCTCCCGTCATCGCACCTATGCAACTACAGTACCAGCTCCCAATGAAAAAAAAAGGTTCAACCACCTTTCCTCCACTCTCCAATCTTCGATTCCGCTCTATTTTTCCTCCTCCTATTTGCATAGCGTTTCAATCTCTCCCTCCAAGTCCTCCCCCACTCCTCGTCCATCCCAAAGAAATTTGTTATACCCAACTCAGCGCGGGGCCGAGGGTAAGATTGTCATTCCTCAGGCGCGCGCTGCATCTCATTTCCTGGCCGCTTGCGCATTCAACAAGTCAATTTTCGGGCCCCGAAAGGGATTTTCCAGCTGCCAGGTTTATATATGTAGCAGGACGCGCCGGCGAAGGGACAGGAAGTTTTTTTATCTACTAAGATTGAAATTAGTGCCGACGAGAGGGCTCGTCCCTCTCCTTATTTTTACGCCCCCGGTTTTACGGGAGGAACTTTTTTTATTTTCCCGGCGAGAGGGAGTTACTCTTTTTTCCTGGGAAGTCTACCTG
>UELX01005793.1:0-12643 GCA_900480035.1 Eupelmus urozonus | reverse complement strand
CACTTCCCACATGACAAATCGTACGGAACGAACTTCCCACATCTTGTATGAAAAAATAAGGTACGTAACACGTGCAGAAAGTAGGTGATCTCGCACGGGTATTTTTATCACCCTCGGTTCGCTTAGACGACAAAGTACTCCCGTGCGGGAATCACCTACTTCTCCCACTATTTACGTAATGTACTATACAATAGAGTCATTTTACCACCTTCATTTAAGCACGTGAAAACCACAACTTTAAACCTCTTAAGGGCCAATTTCGCAAAATAAATAATACACCAAGACACATTTTTATCTATTCAAATTTTTTATTATACTTAAAGCATGTTTTAAAAAAAATTTCCTCACAATGTTTGTGTGATTTTTTTTATTACACATACTTTTATAATATTTTTCTAATATTTAATAGAAAGTATGCTCACTGGGATGACTGGAATGAATGCTAATAATAAATTACTCTGACTGCACTAAAATTTATTAAGAAATTGTAATAGTACACTATGCACTAACGATGTAAAGTTGCACATTATTTGAGGTCGGCTTGCTGTCGTACTTTAATTAAATAATTTTTCTATTTTTTCTAATAAAAATACTAGCAGAAAAATAATGACCGAGGAGGGAAATAATGGCTGATTGTTTTCCTCCTCGAGATTTTTGGGAATTATATACTATTTTATACGCCCTTTGTTGGGTGAAATAAGTGGCTATTACCGTTATGTAGTAATAAATTTCTTCCAGAATAGAATGGTAAACAGTTTAAGGTAAAAGTTTAAGATATTACGCATTTTATAAAAAGAAAAAAAGGTTCATTTATTACAATTTTTTCATATATGTTTTCGAAAAATGCAAAATATTGTTTTATTACTATTTAATTATTGAAATTCAATTTAGTAAACGTTATACAATGCCATGAAATCCAATAACATGGAATTTTTTCTATTATGCATGCCTTTTCTTTCTTAATTAAGTTTTGTTACTTCAATACTCAAAAATATAATGATTCTAAAGTAAATGAATGAACAGTGTTAGTAACAAGACTGTTAATAAAAATCTATAATTTTACAGTTATTAAATAAAAAATATTTTGATGATCGTACTTCACTAAATCTTGCATATTACCTACCTAGGCCAGTAAAAGTAAGAAATGTCTCAGATCACATGTAATTGTCGGCCGAGGCGAAGCCGAGGTAGACAAACATGTGATCTGAGGCTTTCATTTTTACTGGGCAAGGTGTGTATACTTTTTTCTGCTCGACGTCACCGGAAAGCGGCAATTTCGTTTCGCGTAGCGGCAGGGAAGTTGGCGCTTTCCGGTCAGAGGGCAGAAAACTTCATTGCGTAAAATAGGGATAAAACTATTCAAAATCGTTAACTGCAAGTTTTCACCATATTTACAAAAATAAACTCTCTGTAGATTTTTTTCGGAGTTTTAAATCAGAATTAAAAATTTAGATGTTTATTTTATCTTTTGTTTATGCATAACAAATGTATCCAAATTTTGAAATGTTAAAATAATATTAATATTAAAAAAATACTTAGGCTTTATTATGGATTGCAATTCATGACCGCCAACATTCCAGCGAGCATCATTTATCGGATCGAAATTTATTAGTGAATAAAAAAATTATAAAGCATGTATGAATAAGGCCTGTAAGAGGTTAAAAGTTTAAATAATAAAGGGGCTGCATCCTTAGATTTTATAAGAGAATGCTTCTCACATTTATTCATATATTTTTTTTGAGAAACAAAACCCTTGTTTATAATTTTAAGAGTAATAATTAACTTGGACTTTTTTTCTCTTGGTGAACAATGTAGGTCTGGTGCTGAGCGACATAATCGAAAAGTACTTTGTGTCCCCCACACTTCTCAGGGTAGTGAGAGTGGCAAAAGTTGGTCGCGTCCTGCGTCTCGTGAAAGGTGCCAAGGGTATAAGAACTCTGCTGTTCGCGCTGGCTATGTCATTGCCCGCGCTCTTCAATATTTGCCTGCTGCTGTTCTTGGTCATGTTCATCTTCGCAATATTCGGAATGTCCTTCTTTATGCACGTTAAGGACAAAAGCGGTCTTGATGACGTTTATAACTTCAAGACCTTTGGCCAGTCGATGATATTGCTTTTTCAAGTAAGATAACTTTGATATCTATTAGATTAGAATAAATTTTTTATTCGCAGAATCTTAATTTCCAAATTCCTCATATAAAAAGAGTGTCACATCTGAGTGTAACACCTGACTGTGGCAAGTCAAAACGATTGACAATCCTAGCAAGTAATAGTAAGATATGAAACGAGTTTCATGTACGAATAAATCTGCACTTTCTTGCATGTACCAAAAATTTTTAACTATTTTCACATTTGTGCATAAAACTCGATTTCGGGCATGCTTGAACAAAAGCGAATACTAAATATCATTTTGTGCACGTATCAAACACACAGTTCGATACATGAGCGAGAAACCGATGTCAACCTCGCGTAGCTTTTTCGAAACGTTCGTTAATATTGATTTAAATGCTATAAAAAATCGAAACTTAAAAATTTTATAATCCTATTTATTCAGTCGCATAGCTACATGAATGGTACAACATGTATTTTCTGTTTATTCTCCTTTCTTTTAGAAGAAATTATAAATGATTTTCAATAAAAAATTCGTATTTAGCAATTATGTCGTAAGTAAATATATATATTTTTCACCAAAAAAAATTCGAGTAACAATTTTTTTTTTCAAATACCAACGGTTATTGGGCTTTGTTTGTAATGATCTATACTAACAATTTATGGCTTTTAATAAAAGTTTATTCTTATATATCAGTTTACTTAAAAACTTTTAAAGGATTCTTCAAGTTGACTTGTAAACTCAAAGTTTCCGGCATTTTGAACGGAAAAAACCTATGGAAATACTTGATTGGGATCAATTTAAAGTCTTAATTACTATAGAAGCTAAAAAAAATAAAACTATTGATTAAAATATTTGGTGTGGGTATTGATGAGAGATTAATTGAAATTGTGTGTGTTTCAGATGTCGACGTCGGCCGGATGGGACGGCGTCCTCGACGGCATTATTAACGAAGAGGACTGCCAGGAGCCGAATAACGAGATCGGCTATCCGGGTAATTGCGGCTCCTCGACCATCGGTATAGCCTACTTACTCTCCTATCTCGTTATCAGTTTCCTGATCGTCATCAACATGTACATCGCTGTCATTCTCGAGAATTACTCGCAAGCCACTGAGGACGTCCAAGAAGGTCTCACCGACGACGATTACGACATGTACTACGAGATCTGGCAGCAGTTTGATCCCGACGGCACCCAATACATACGCTACGATCAGCTCTCGGACTTCCTCGATGTCCTCGAGCCGCCGCTCCAAATTCACAAGCCCAACAAGTACAAGATTGTGTCGATGGATATTCCCATATGTAAGGGGGACCTTATGTTTTGCGTGGATATCCTCGATGCTCTCACCAAGGACTTTTTCGCACGCAAGGGCAACGCAATCGAGGAGACCGGCGAGCTCGCCGAGGTGCAGACAAGGCCGGGCGAGGTCGGCTACGAGCCGGTCTCCTCGACCCTGTGGCGGCAGCGCGAGGAGTACTGCGCCAGGCTCATACAGAACGCCTGGCGCAAGCACAAGCAGCAGCGAATCGGCGACAGCGACGTCGACGGCCCGGATCACGACCACAGCCACGCCACCGACGACGTCGACAAGGACAAGGACACTGACGGCGGTGGCGCTGGCGCTGCTGGAGCTGCTGGATCTCCCCAAGGAGGAGCCAACAACGCCCCGACAAACGGAGCCAACGGAGCCAACGGAGCCAACGGGCCAAACGGAACAAACGGAAACGGAGGCGGAAACGCCGCGACGGACGGAGCCGCGCAGCACGACGCCGACGGACACGTCACGACGGCGGTGCTCGTCGAGAGCGACGGTTTCTCCACGAAGAACGGCCACAAAGTGGTCATACACAGCCGATCGCCGAGCGTCACCTCGCGCACCGCGGATGTCTGATGAACGGACACGGCGACGACGACGGACAACGAGCAGCAACCCGATGACGTCGCGACTGCGCGCGACGACACGGATTATGATAATATTGATGATGGTGCATCGGCCGGTAAAAAGGACGGTTGAAATTAACGATCGCCTCAGCCGGGCTGGCTGCGATTTTACCGATGCATTCTTCTCGGGGCCGATGATGATGATGATGCGCGAGTGCCGAGGGACGTGCAGGAGATACGGGTGTTAGGGACCGGAAGAGAGAAAGAGAGAGAAGCTTTTGAGGTTAGGTTTGGCAGGTCGCGGAGTTCAAGTATACTCGGTTAGGGACGAAAACATTCAGGACGTCCGGACGTGAGCGCGGGGATATTGCAACAAGAATTACAATTTGTCTAAGTGAATGAATTGAGCTTTGTGGAAAAGTTAATGTTGGCATGGCCTTTAATGCGGTTAGTAACCAATATAGCAATTATGTTTTATTGGATGCTTATCGAGTTTTTGGTCAATAAAATGATAAATTCTTGAACAGATTAAGAAAGATCCTGATATGAAATGTAGATTCACTTACAGAAATTTTTGCTAACTTCAATCTAGTCTGAAGTTTTTCTTTAACTGAAATAAACTTTTACTTTCTTAATTGTCTTTATTGGCCATACTGTTATATTCATCGCTTTAACTACTAAATTTGAAAAAATTTTAAATTTGCAAACGATTTTGTAAAATTTTAAATGAATACTTAATATTCTAATTGTCAAAAACAATTGTTATTTGATTATTCAGTTTAATTTTTTAATTTAACGATTGAGTAATATCTAATTGCAATGCAGTTGGATCAATTAGATCATGTAATTTGCTCAGCGGTAACTAAATTAGAACTACTATAATAACACTGCTATCATTACAATTAAGTACGGAATAGTTTTTCTAACGTTAAGACACTATGTCTAATGAAATAGTATGGATATTAAAGTACTATTAAGACGGATAAAAGTTTGTATAAATAAATATGAAAAATAAAGACATAGATAGAAATAGTGGTTGATCGAGAATTGATTTCATCAAATTCAGTTTGATCAAAGCCACTTCTTTTTCTACATTTGCCGTCAAATGTAATTTAGACATTAATAAATTTGGGAAACGCCTAAATAAAATGAAGTAGCAAAGTAATTAAATAAAATCAATCCTCGGTAAAAAAAAAATAATACCGATAAACTCTAGTACACGATAAAAAGCATCGCAAACGCAACAAACGTTTTCGTCGCTTTTAACGAATCGTCTACCGCGAACTTGATCAAGAGCCTTTTTTGCAAAAAAAAAAAGAAACAAAACGACGATTTTCATAACCTGGACGGTTTTACGAACGTATTATAATTACATAACTCGAAGCAGCCTTATAGTTAATTGTACAATTTAAGAAATTCCTCCAACGAGTTGCCTTTATGACAGTAAAAAATATGGCTGATCCTAAAGCGTAAAGAAACGATGTCGAATAATAAAACAATGATGAGGCGCATGGTTTTCCGAGAACATTTGTTAAAAAGAGCATATTTCATGAAAGTTGTAAAAAAAAAAGAACTGCGATTCACGGCTGCTTTTGCAAGAATACAATAATTTTGAAGATTTGGATATTATTAAGCAATAATACTTCGCGTCACATTTTAAATTTGTAAAATTTTAATGGCATAATATTAAGAACTATGGTTTTATCAAAAACACTTTTTTACATCAAAATTAAAATTTTTCAATTCATAACTAATAAATTCAGTGCAATAGACGATGCAAATTCAATGATCCAACGAAATTGTTCAACGCAACTACGAACGTATATTAACTTACACGTGCAAATAAAAATACAAATACACAAAACAAAAAGTAGAAAACGACGGAGCAATCCTTTTATCTCGCCGCACAAAGATGCCCGAATAAGCCTCTCTCTTTCTTTCTGGCTACTCAATATAAGCAAGGATTTCGTTTGCTTCAAAGTTTTAATTGTTGCTCTGGAAAAGCAACGGCTTTTTAAACGGCCAAGTTACTTTGTTAACGCAGCCAATAATTTTTGCGCAATAATTAGCTTTTATCGCAGTGGCGAAGATTCTTCGTCACAGCGACAAAAGATCTTTGTTGAAACCGTAATGAATTCTTTATTTAACTTTAAATTGCAACAGCTTGCGTCAGAATGAACGTACATTTCGCTATTTTGATATGGGAACTTTATCAATCTGACGAAATGTTCCATAAGGACGTATAGTTTGTCATCGCACAATTGGCGCATTTTTTAACATTTAAATATTCTTCTGCTCCTAAGGCACAATCGCGGCATTTGTCTGATAAACGGTCGACGATAGAAATCGTCACATCAAAAAAAAATCGTCGTCGTCGTCGTTTCGTCCATCAGTCGAAACGGTGCGCGTAAAAAATAAAAGCGTACATGTAAACACACATATACACTCAACACACGCCTTTCAAAAAATATGCCAATAGGATATTTTGAGTAAAAGGCTTTTAAGTGAATGAAAAGTTTGGCGCCGTCGCCATTTTGGTCCCTTCCTCTACAGATCAAAATTCAGCGAATCGACGCCAGCTTTTTGTACACGCACACAGTCACAAAAAACACCCTTTTTCGTCCTCGCGATTCCATGTGAAATATATTATATAATTATGTAAATGCGATCGAGGAAAACTATGGCTGCACGCAGATCAGTCGACGAATCGAAAAATAAGCGAGAAACGAAACGTATAAATACGTGACAAAAGCAAAACTAACTAAGTATAAAAAAAAATGGCGCACGCACGTATACATTACGCACGCAATGCGAAAGGGACAGTGAAAAAAAGTATATAATATATAATGAAATATACGATGGAGAAGGAAAAATAAACGCAAATTATAAGCCACTCACCACCCAGAGGATAAACAAACAAAAAATAAGCCACCGCGTATCACTTACGAGTCATTTTTCACCACGAGAATTTCTGTACATATTATATAAAGGGATATATAAGAATAATAAGATATAAAAAAAAAAGAATTCGATTTGCATCTTCGCTGCTTATGGATCGCACACGTACATTTGTACAATCTAATAAACGTACTTTTTACTCGAGGGAAATAAGATGATTAATAATGAAGTAAATGAAACAAAAAAAAAAATAAAATAAAATAAATAACATAAATATATTATTATATACATATATAAATAAAATGCGATTCGCGCTCTGCGTAATGGTGTAACTGTTATGTTTTTCTTTACTTTTCCTTTTTCCATTCGCGAGAACGCGAGCGTACACACATAACAAGTACATAATGAAAAATAAAAAAAAAATATACGTGTACGAGAGAGCACGAGACGAGAGACGCTTATTATAAAATTTTGAGCTCGTCTCTCTCGATGCACATAACGATGTATTCTGTGCGCGGCGTATGTAACGTATTGAGCGAGAGAGTTAAACTTCGCGAGTGCGTGCGATAAAAGTGCGAGAGACTCGAAGATGAAGTACGAAGAAAACGAGAAGAGCAACAAAAAAACGTTGTAATAAAGAGACAATTGGCGCGGATGCGTGAATAATTCGTGTATGAGTGTGAGGTAAGAGAGATAAAGAGAGATAGAGAGCGAGAGAAAGCGAGAGAGTGAGACAAATATCGAGAGTTATTTGCACTTTGGAGTTTTGCAGCGAGCTATAAGTGCTTTATTTTGTTATTATTGATACAAATTCACAGCAAATAAGCTTTACACTTACGCGTTTAAAGGAATAAAAAAAAAAAATAAAACTAAAATAAAATAATAAAACACGAAGGCGGAAGGGTCTAGGGAGCGAGATTATATAGGTGAGCGAGAGATATAGAGAAAAGCAGCGCGCGTCGCGGTATATTATGTTTATAACAAAAAGAGAGCGCGAGCGATCCGCGGATTATCGCGAACCCCCCGCGGAACGTTGAAACGTTTGCGTTCTTACAAGCGAAATAATGTTCGCACGGGGTTTTTTTTTAGTGCGACGAGTTTGTGCACAGTAAAGTTTCTTTTTTGGTTTCGCTTTACTGATTTTGAATTTCTCAGAGCGACGCAGGACGTGAAAAAAGTTGTATTTATTAACGTTAAGTATTTTGAATGTTTATCGATGTTACAGATATTTCAGGGAATAGTATATTGTTCTTGTATGTTATAAATTTATTGTTGAAATTGTTACTTTTAAAAATCTTCCGTATTGAAACCTTATTAAAGGGACGATCTTAGGTCATTAAAAATAAAGTCTTATGTTAAAGACGATTTTGTGAAGAAATTTATAAATTTGTTTCACAAACGCTCAAAGAACGCCGCTCTGAGCATCTCAAAATTAGAGCTACAAGCTTCTTCGTTAGTTCTTTATTTAGCTTCCATTTGATTCCGTTATACATCATTTGCCACGTTCGTCTATTCGTTCGAACGCCCGAGGTACACGAAAAAAAAAATGTATTTAAACTACATCTCGGTCCGCTTGCCGTCCCGCTTGTATTGAGCACCGACATATAAAATATATTAAGCGATGAGTCGAAGACAAAGAGAAAAAAAAAGAGAGAACGTGAGAGAATTCCCCAAAACGTAAAACTCGCGACGTTATGAATTAATTAATGAAAAAAAAAAAAGAAAACTAGGCGAGAGATATTTGCATTTTAAACAATATAATATAATATAGCTCGCGCGCGAGAGGAGCTACAAACGCGGCGAATTTTAAGTGGCGAGCTTGAGAGGGAGAGAAAGATGAGAAGCGCGAAAGAATCGAGAGTGAACGTGAATACACACACACAAAAGTGCGAGTGCGTGATCGATTAGTGATAATAATGTGAAAATAATAAAAAAGAATCAATTGCACAAATATTTTTTTAAAGCTCGACGTACACTATATACTCGTTATTATTGACTAATGTATTTGTAAGGTGAATAGAGCGTCTGCGCGTACGTAGTTTGTATTATTATCGTATACGTATATATAATTTCGAAAAGCCACACCGAAAGACACACGTAAACACACACATAAACACTCGTCGTCGTTATTCCCCCAACCCTTTCTTTAATTTCCGGTCTCGCGAACGATTGAACCACACAAACTTCCTCGATCAATCGCGCGCGAAACTACCCCTCCCTTTACACACATCGTTTCCTCAAATCGTGCACGAACTCGTCGGTGCACGGGCAAAAATACGCGCATCCTGGACGCCTAAACTCGCAATCATGACGATACACGATCTGCAAAACAAATTGGCAAAAAAAAAAATATCAACTATCGTCAGGCATTTAGCTGTGTGGGGATCTTGAGGTGCGCGAGGGCGGAGCCAGCTTCCGCGGCTCGTCGAGGCGGAATCCCAGCCGCGGGCCCGAGGGGGCGCATCTTAAATGTCCCATCCACACCTTTTCTATGCGTCTCCTGCTCAGGTCCCGGTCGCGGTTTTACTCTTCGTCGGGATGACTCGCGGCCGACAGGGCGAATTTTTGCCGGTCGACCCCGTTTATATAAGCGCGGTCTTCCCTTAAATTCGACACGCGCCGGCGCTGCCCGCGTTTTTGGCTCGGGCCACGCGAATTGGAATATCGGTATGCTGACGATGAGCAACACTGAGTGAGACAGCTGCGAGATACTTCGAAATTTCGAGTGTACAACGCGCGTCATCTACACGAAACTTCCCCGATATTGAAATTTCGAAGTGTCTTTCGAGCAGGGAAAAAGCCCACCCCGCCGCGCCTGGGGGTGAGCGTCCAAAAGTCAGTCGACGTTCCTTGGATTAAGGGGGGCGGTGTTGGTTTGCGACTATCCTCGCGCTCTCTTGCGAGTGTGTTTCTGCGCTCGGCAGCACAACGTCGCTGTTTAGGCAGGCGGAGTATACAAAATGTGTATTATTCGCAGGTGTGCATTAAAGGTATTAAAAAAAAAAAAGTAAGCGCGCGCTGACGGCGGAGAAATTTTTTCTTAATGGCTAAAAAAAAAGTAACCAAACGCAAAGAGTACACGTACATACACACATACACACAGACACATTGACATACACACAGACACGCAGACTCTCAGTATAAGCGAAGCGAGAAACGGATTATACATTTAAAAAACTGCGGGCTTTCTAGACGAAAATAATAAAAAGAAAATCTCTCTGAAGACTCTCGAAATCGTTATTTTAAATCGTGCGATAATAAGCAAAAAAAAATTACTAGATGGCTATTGTAAAGTGTGAAGCTAAACCAAAGCAGAAAAAATGAAATATACTTTAAAGGATATATTTAAAAAAAAAATAAAAAATAAAACTAAACTAAAAAATAACAACCAGAGCCTGTCGGCCAGTATAATGAACAAGCAACTGCCATGGGTCATAGGTAGATGAGCTAAGAATTCAATTTTAAGCAAACAAAAAAAAATCAAGCTAGCTATCGAAGCGTTATTAAAAACAAAAAAAAAGTCATGAATTGTCCGTTATCGTAACAAAAACCAAAAAATCTTTAAAAACCAAAAAACTTGAACGTACTGTAAAATGCAACCAGCAGCAGAGCGAGCGGGAAGTGAAGCGGAACATTCAATTGATTATGTATATTTGATGTCTTTGTGGAGATACAACAGATACAAAAAAAAATATATAATACAGTGAAAAAAACCAATGGCCATTTTGAAAGACAGAAAAAGAATTCGCGGCGCGAGAACGACGGTGAAATCGTCGAATCTTTTCTTCGAGCGGAGGTTAATCATTTCATTTTTCTCGGTTCTATATCTGTACGGATTGAAAATATATTTTTCGAATAATTTCGGGTACGGTGGAAACGAAACGTTTGGCTTTGAGTTCGCTTAAAAAGAAGCTTCGACGTAAACTTAGACGTCCAACGAGAAAAAAAATCAGACAAAAGCGTTTGCATGCGCGCGTGTCCATCGCGTCACAATTAAATATAGATGTAAACTCAAAGCCGTGTAAATTTATGTATTAACGTGCATAGAAATGCGCATTGATTCATGAATGTGTCCGCGAATGGAGACGCGCGCGCGCGAGCGCAAAGCCGGAAATTGCCAAAACGCGAATATAACACAAAAGCGCATTTCGAAAGTCGCGCGTACGTAAATCGCTGTAAAACAATTCCTTCCCCCACAGATTTATCGCGCGCGAATTTTAAAATCGTTTTTCCGGAATTTCGAGCAGGCATCTATATATACGTCTACATATATGTATAGCTAGACTCGTTGAGCGTCCGCGTCGTTGTCGCGCCACGAACGTAAAAAAAAAAATGCGAAAGGGCTACGAGAAAAGCGGCGAAAGCGAGTTATTTGCACAATATTACAATTAATTCATTATTATGTTTTACTATTGTTATTTATTGCTAAAGGAGAAAATCGAGGCGGTGGGAAATTTGTGTGGCACGGAAAAGCGCAGTGTACAGGTAACGAAAGTGAAAAAAGAAAGCGAGGTGACGAAAAGACGAGCGTTGTTGAACCAAAAAAAGTAAAAACAAAAAATGAAAATCGACAAAAAAAATAGAGAACAGGTGCGAAGACGGAGGAGGCACATTGTGTAATTAGGAAATTTAAAACAAAGGAAACGTGTGAGTGAGACGAAAGGATTCGGATGATGCGTATGAATTATTAGTCGAAGCGCGGTGGGAGGTTGCGACGAAAAGCGGCGAAAACGAAGCAAAAACAGAAAATTATAAACAATAAAAAAAATGATTCTAGCAAAGGATTTATATATTCGATCGACGAGGGATAAATAAAAAAAAAAGAGAGAGATTGATTTGTTACTTATATTAGTTAAAGAAAAAAAAAACAAAAACGACCCTTATATTGATTATTGTAATTATAAAATAAATAATTATTATCGTAATAGTTAAAAATTAACAAGTTGTTACCGCTTTGTTATACACGATATTATTAATATACTAACATTATAATACATAAAAAAAATTTAAGCGAATGTATCGATTGATTGGTCCCCTTTTTTATCTTAGGCTATACATATACTTATAAACGCAGAACATGTTTTATTATCCTCCTATACATGTAGATAATGTCTATACGTACGTTTTCTTCTTCTCCTTGTATATGTTTCGAGGCACCGCCCTCTCATCGATGTCGAGGGGGCGGCTCTTGATTCCTTTCATTTCGTCCTTTCTTATTTTTTTATATATACGTATTATATATAATTTTAATAACTTCCGTAGAATTATTCGATCTTTGTTATTGGTAGTCGAGCAGTGTGCACCGGCGCAGGTCCACACGTTTTACAAAGATATTTTCAATAAATGAAAAAGCTTATGACACTCAATCGAGGCTGTGTGATCTTTGTTCGACTGTGTTGTTTTAACTTGACTCCGCGTAAGCACATTATTATTTTATTTTTCAAAGCACATTACTTTTTATTTTAAAGTAATTTATTAATTTCAAATAAATATTTCAGTGACTACTGGGAAGCAGTGATATAAATGGAGCAAGCGCATAGACTAAAAGAATTATAACTCCGTATAAGTACATCATTATTTGCAAAGCACATTACTTTTTATTTTAAGATAATTTACTAAATTCAAAGCGCCTACTGCAATTTAGTGATACAAACAAAACAAGTGCACATACTAAAACTATTTATGCCACTTTAACCTCAAAATCATAACTTTGAGATGATTTTTCGGCTCTCGTGGCATAAAATACGGTTCGAT
>UELX01005792.1:0-12653 GCA_900480035.1 Eupelmus urozonus | reverse complement strand
ACTCTTTTACAAAAGAGCAAACTACCATATTTCTACATTTTTGCGTCGATTTTTACTCTTTTAGGTTTAGAGTGTAGTTCATAAATGTACTAAATCGAGCTTAAAATTCTTCTAGAAAATTCGAAAAGTAGGCATTTATGTACGTTACGTTCACTTTAAAATACAATGTCACTAATAATTTGCACACAAATGTATCTAACAATTATTGTTTATTATTTTTCTTCCAATATTGAATCCAGATTCAGTATAAATTGATAAATAAATTAATTAGTAAAAATCTGTGATGAGTGGTTTAGTTGTAAAAGCTAAAATCAAAGGTTCCTAACATTGACTAGTATTAGACACTTGAAATTCAGTATAAACCACTCAAATTTTCTAAGATGGTACATGATACATAAATAGTAAGTAAAAAAACTTTAATTTAACCAGAATTCTATGTTATTAAAAGTAAAAAATATTTTATTTATTTTTTGTGCGGTTAACTTAGGCTGCTCCCCATTAGGTTTCTGAAAATACATGATGCAAATGTACAATGATGAACAAGTAGGATTATAGTTCAAAATTTGTATTTAGTTTATAATATTATGAACTCTGAGTAGCTAAGAGTATGAGTTGATAGCGCTGTTTACATTTTTAATGAATTGTTGAAACAGAATAAAGTAATAATTTAAGGTAAATTAACGCAAATCATGTTGCGAATTATTATGGAAAATACAAAATAAAACTTTTGCAAATAAAATCTTATTTATAGTCTTATTTTGAAAAATTAAGTTTTGTATTTCATATAGGTATAGTGTAAAATTTTATATTTGAAAATAAGTTTATAGTCAAATAATTAAGTGAATAAAAACAAAGAAGTAGGCAAATACTTTAAATATATTCGACACACTTTTTATCGAGATTATCAAAATCAGTATCACTATATTTCGATTCTTCTCTACTACTATAGTAGTTACTACTAGTACAGAAGTTACCAAAACTTAAGCAAACTTTTCACCCGATTGCTAAATTTAATTATCCATTACTCAAAGTAAGAGAAGAATTCACGTTCTTCGCTTAGATAAAGGAAAGCGAGCACTTTTGGCATCCTCTCTTTCTCTTTTAGTGAGTGGTTTCGCGCCATTTTGCAAATGCACGGCTCTCGTCGGTCTCAACGATTTCGCCCTTAAAATTTCAAAAGCTCCCTCCCTCTCTCTTTCTCTCTCTTTCTCTCTCACTCTCTCTATCCTCTTTGCGAACCTCAGCAATTTACCTTTTCCCTTGAGCTCACGGAGAGACCGCATTTATCCTTCCCCGCATGCGGCGCTTTAAAAGGGCCAAGTCATCGAAGCCGCGGCAAAACAGAGCAGTCAATAAAAATTGTTTACCACCTTCCTCGTAATGGAGCACCAGCGAGAAAATTGCTTTCGTTAGTCTTCCGTCCCAGTTTGCAACCGCGAGCCGAGATAAAAATTGTGGCTGAATATAAATAAACGAGCAAAACGTAGCGGGCTGGAGCGGTGGGGAACGATGTATATACCGTGAGACTGCGTGAACCATGCGAAAGGAAAGTGATTGCGCCATTTTTGTTAAATTGCCGATCGCGGAGATGGACTTTGCGGAAGATGTGTGATTAGCGGCCGAGTTTTGCTTTATTGATAGGCGTGGTATTCGTGGATTATTTTTGATGGATATACCATATTATTTATTATTTATTATTTATTTTTGTTACTTTATTAGTAACAAAAAAAAAATTATTTTTTAGAAAACGATTTAAAAAAAGATTTATTTTTTTTCAATAACACAATTTTTTTGAAAATTTTGAGTTTCTAAATTGAGTTTTCTTTTTTTTTCAATTTACTAAAAAACTATATATAGATACGTTTTAAATTCTGACAGAATTTTTCAAGAATATCAATAAAATTGTTATACGATCCCGCAAAAATTAAATTATTCAATACAATTTTTTTACTGCAATTCTAAAAAACATTTTATATATATTGTTACATTTTTCATGTTTATTACTAATAATTATTTAAATAATATACATAAATAACTGAAAATGTTCTAATATAAAAATACGTTTTCAATAATAATTAATTTTCTTGATTAAGAGAATTTGAAATATAACCTTTTTATACAAGTATTATGAATAAATTATGTTACTACTCACACATATTCAACTAAAACTTTAAAATTATCTCTCTCAAATTGCACACGGAACTTTTAAAATGATATTTTTTAATTTCCCAAGCAATATAATGTAAAGTGAGAGCGCGAGTAATCTGTTTTAATTTACGTCCTCTTTCATCTCTCTGCATGTATTTTTTTTTTTTTTTTTTACACACGCAGGTAAAAATTTGCGCTACTGATGCAGCGGTGTCCCATCTTTACATTGCCGTCGTCGCTGCGAGCTCGCCTAATCCTGTTTGCTCCGGTGCTCGTTCGAGAGTGAATGAAAAATAAATCGAATCTAAAAATCGTTGACGTTATGTACGTAGAAGTATAAAACAAAAATATTTTTTTACGGAAGGTATTGTAGCGCTTTTTTCGTGTAAACAATCTCAGTTTCAAAATATAGAAAAAGATATCAAAAGTATTGTATAGCTGCTAAAAATATTTTAAGAGTACTTTTAATGTTTTAAAGAGAAAAATGATGAGTATCACAAATTACATTGTTACTGTTCAGTGACAAGTGAAAAAAAATTGGTTTAATAATTAAATTATACATGAATACAAAATTAAATTGAAAGAAGCTTTCTCTTCGAGAAAGCCAAAAGGTGGAGGAAAGATGGATCCACTGGTCATAGGCTACTTCTACAGCATCGGCTGTAGTGACAATTCCAAAAATATTTTGACACATTGCTTATTTCACTTAAAACAAAGAATATTTTTTTTTTAATTTTTTTATAAGCTATAAAATTTGTGTTACATATTCCGGGCAAGATGAACCAGGCAAAATGGACATCCTGCCATCACAATATTTTTTTTCTAATTATTGCAACTTTATTTAATTAGACATAAATATTAATGTAAAATATTTTTTCTATCACATAGTCTATTTTTTACAAATTTATTTATTCTTTATTTTATCTAAATTACAAAACAATTATTATAAATTGTTTTTCGATTTAATTTTATTTGTTAAAAAAAATTCAATGATTAGAAGCCTGTAGCTTCACCAACTATTTGCATCAAAGGTCAACGTGCATCTGTCCTGTAAATTGATCCTTATCCATCTGGATCGCAAAATCCCCCACTCATGCCTAATCGCGCCGCCTAATCTCCTGCCGATGACCGCAGAGGAGTCGCAGAGACAAAGAAAAGGAAATTGTCGCGCGAACTCTAAATTAATATGCTATAGTGCGTGTATGTACGGATCGCGGTCACATCGCTCCGCTTGCGACCTGGAAGGTGCCACGGTCTGCCTCTCGACTTTCCCGTGCAACGTGAGACCGCTCTAAGGCAACAGAGTTTATGTGCTCTCTTTGGGGTTGAAAAAGCCTCAGGGTGACTAGTAACCCCTAGCTGGGGGTCAAAAGTCACAGAGTTCGTTAAGACGGCTCTGTACTATTGAACTCCGTCAATGAGCGAGCGACCATTTTTACCAACATTCAAAACTGTATATTTTTACTCCCTCTCGTTTCCTCTTTTTCTTCCTCTCCTGTACTATTTTTTATATCGAATATTTATTTGTTATTTTATTCGCAACAGTTACTCATCGATATGTCATTTATGATATTTAATAGCAAAGCTCTAACGCACGTTTTAGAATACTATTGACTGAATATTTTGATTTGAAATTTTACTATATATGTGTTGATGATATATAAAGATTTAGTTTGTAAAATTGATAGGTATTACGCTGCAGGCAAACATGTTTATTGAGTATTATTGCTTTAGCTTCCACAGAAATTGTATTTTTTTCGCTAAGATTGAATAAATGTTATGAAAGATATTAGTATTGTTTTTTATTTAATATTTTAATTCAAGTAAATAAGTTAATTAAAAATTATAAAAAAACTGGTACATAATTTAATCATGGAACTCTAGCCTTATTTCAAGCATTATAATTTTACTCAACTCCAGCCAAGTAGCTTCAATCAGAACTTCATAAAAAATCACAATTCTCCAAATAATCAAATTGCGATCGCCGAATTTCTCGATCGCACGGAAAATTCCAGTTCAGCGATCGATCTTCTCCTCTCGACGTTCCCGCGAAAATTTCATTTTCGCCCCGCCTTTATTACCGCGATCCCGATTACGGGACAAAGTCAGCCGGGATATTCTCTTCGAAAAATAATGTCGTCATTAACGGCGCGCCGTGAATTATCGCGCGGCATTCACATCGTTAGAGCACACTCCGCGAAGGGTAAATGGAAAAAAAAGCGAACCCCTAGCATTAAAAGCTGCTCTCTCGGAGGCGCTGTAGCAAGAAATCGTCGCAAAGCTCGCCGATGTGTTTTTCAGGCCGTTCGTCATAGAGCCGGCTGAGGTCATTATTTTCAAAGGGTAGTATATCCAGGCTACGGCCGACTCCCTCCCACTTTCTCGCACCGTGCGTTTACAGCGATCGGACAATGTTTCCGGTACTTTCACCCTTTTCGGCGATGAATGCACCCCAGCTACGTCCGCGTAATCGCGACCGCACAATGGCTTTTCTCTCTATAGAGCCGCGTGCGGTCCTCTTCGGCGGAGCTATCATCCGGGAAAATCTACTTTCTCGAACGACGATTTGGCCTGTGTGGCCTCTCTCGCTCTGTGTGCCGTTGTCTTTTGCAGCTCTGCGCTTCCTTTCATTGTTGACTGATTCGTCGGTGCTTTTTCCTTTGTGCGCCAAGCTTTAGCTACTGTTTTTTTTTAGACAAATTTTCTTTTGTGCAGTATCTGTGGATGTAAACGAATCGTTTTGTTGCGGTGCGATGGAATCTCCGCGTTGCTGGTTCGAAAGTTCAATTGTTGTTATTCCATTTCTGCGGTTTATTGATTTTAATTGAAGTGGCTTTTAACCATATGAATTCTTGCCGAAATCAATATGCTTCGGTGGTTTCGAAGACAATATTTTGGTTTTAGTTTAATGCTTTGATTCTGTAAAAATGGTGATTATTTAAAATTTTTTGAGTATTAATCTTCCCGAACGAAACTTAACGAGTAAATAAGAACTTTTACTTCATTATTTTTTTTCTTTTATTTAAACTTGAAGTAAAACAATTCAGCTTTTAGCTAATAATTTTTCTTACACGATACCCAACATCTATAAACTTATTTTAAAAATCACAACAAGAACCTTAAAAACAACAGAACCTTTTAGCACACTCGTCTCAATTAAAATTTCCTCAACGCCTTCAAGCACACGTCTACTTCGCTCCATTATCTCCCTCGCAGCTCGACGGGCTAAGCGAATGATTCAATACACCCTCGAACCAGCAATCTCGAGTGCTATCCTTTACTGCATCAAGTCGACTGCAACCGGCAGTTGCGGCGCGCGAGCTCGTCTTTGGGTGTAACGCAGACCACTTCGAGACTGTCCGAAGCAGCGCGCGCTGGGCAATTGTCCGGATGAACAATCATCGCCCGGAATTGCGGACATTTCCGCGGGCCGCCGCCGAGTGAAGAATAATGCGCCCGCCCGCTAAGCTGTATCCTGAATTCTTTTCTGCGCCAGACAGTGCGGTTAGTGAGTGACGGTCAAGGATTTTCTTCTTAACTCGTAATCTGGCTTAATATTAAATTCTGAGATATTTATTGGTGGTCGTATAACTAGTGAGGGTGTGGATCTCGTTGATTAAACATGTTTTATATATGCTTGAAGTATGCACATGATTTATAAATTTTACGCATCATTAAATTTTTATTTTTAGTGTGTGAAAAGAATGCGAAAGTATAAGTTTCTAAAATAAACAATTTATTACATTTTATATATTCCGTGAAGTAAATACTTTTGAAATTCCTGCTATTTCCTCTTCCTTTATTCGAATAAATGTATATTACCTCTTTCTTCTAAAATATGTATAAAATAAAAGTGAAATATTTTTATAATTCCTTATTAAAAAATATTACAAGTAAAATAATCCTCCTAATTTGCGTACACCGAAATATAAATCCTAAAATTACCAATTATAGAAAAAACGGTTTTCAAAAATAATTACGCTCCAGCTTACGTTTCCAATATTACGTTCCTTTCCCGTTATATCCCGTTCCTCCCTATTCTTCTTTTTTTTTTTTTTTACTATTCTCTATTTTTCTTGTCTCTTTTTTCGCCGATCCTTTCACCCCTACTTTTATTTCTCCTCTCTCTCGTTCTCCCTCTGTCTATTTCCCTCCTCTACTCCTCTTCCGTGAGCGCTAACAGAAGAGAGCGCCGGCCTCTATTTTGTAGTGGCTAGAGCTCACTGGTACAGGAGGGCCGAATGAAAAGGCAGCGAATGCAAACGTAGTGGTAATCGAAATGCAGCTATACGCATCGGTAAAGCAAACGCGGCCAAATGGTTCAAGTCATTGCCGGGCGTTACGACAAAAATGCGAACGAGAGAGAGAGAGAGAGAGAGAGAGAGAGAGAGAGAGAGAGAAAGAGAGCTGACTGGCACGAGGAAAGAAAAAAAATACGCGTTCGAGTCCTGGCTTACCATTTCGCCTAGGTGGCTCTTTCCAAACCTGCGTATTTAGCTGTGAAAAAAGGAAGCTCGGCCGATGCTTTAATCGATTGTATCACGTATCCTGGATGTTGTTAATTAAAAATACTTGAAGGGTGTAAGAAGAAAAAAACTTTTTTTAATAAACTTAAAATTATCTGCTCGTAAAAGTTGTTGATGAAAGATACTGCAAACTTTAAACGTTGTAGCTAGTTTATAAATTGATTATAAAAAGTATAATTATATAAAGATCAATTGAAATTTTAGTAATTGATACATTACTTTATTTCATAATGTTGCTATGTATCAAAAAGAATGTATTTTAATTATTACTATTTTTTTATTGAATAAAGTTACTTACATAAGCATTACTGAATTTTTATAATATTAGTCTTATTTATTTAATTAAATCAATGATACGAGCTATAAAAAATGTTTACTAAGTGGAAATTGTAATAAACTTGAAAAGAATCTAAAGAGCAGATGTGACTTAAGTTAATGCCTACGCTGTGTTATTAAGCGCGTTATAGTTTTGGCCATCTAATATGGCTAGCACGTGTTATTCTTCATAATATAAGCTCCTATCATCAAGAAAATTCTCGCTCAAGGGTAATGACCCTTTGCAGGATCTGAGATATAATGAAAATTGTTTATTGCCTGGCTGATTAATTGAAGCTGTGATTCTTTATGTCTTGGAAAATAACTTGTATGATCTGTATACGTGTTTATTTATATTTTGAATTTATTAATATTTGCTTATCTTTTATTTTGGCATGTATCAATATGCATTATTATGTATATATTAAAATATAAATATGTCTAAAAAATTAAGGTTCATCTTTGATTACATCTATGTCTAATCTGTACTCTAAAAAATACATTATTTATACTATTAAAAATTTGTTATAAATTTTTTCACTTTTTATAAATATATATAAAATAAAAGAAATATATTTTATGATATTTGAATTTATCACAATTTAATACTAAATGCACTAAAATATCTGTGAAATTTTTTGTTGCCGCCGCAGTTTAATTTTGTAAATTTAAAATTAAAATGTGTTGTTACATGCAGTTTTGTTTAACGTTGTATAAGGATTTAATGAGTTCGCATAATAAGATTTAGTACTACAAGCTTATTTGACTGGTAATGATATTCTTTATGTTGTAAGCATGGAGATTTAAGAAAAAATGAAAATTAAGTCATATTTATGACTGCAGGTTTTCTCGAAATCCGTAAATAACAATTTGTAACTATTTTAAAATAAAATTTTGTATTTCAAAATTTCAAAAATTTTTATTATTTATCCATCGCTATACCATTCCCTCATCCTGCACTAAACTTAAAAACCTTTCAAAGAGCACAATCTCCTAAACGACTAAAAACTAAAACCCAAATATTTTTAATTACTTTCCGTCCCGCATTTTCACCTCTTCCGCGTTGTCTCGCGAAACACAAAAAGCCGCCACCTCTAAAAGCCGGAATTCTCAAAGTATCATAATGAACTGCTGCGGCGCGCATGAAAAAGCGCTCAGCTAGCCTCGACTCCAGCTGGATTACGCACTTAAAGACGCGACACCCGACGCCCGCTGGAGGAAAGGCAGCGGGCCAGCGCACCAGATTCTTCATCGTGCCGCGCACGTGGGCACGTCGCTCTTCTTTTCTTTTGCTCCGAGGCGGACGCGGCAAATTAAAAGTTGCATACCGCTGCGAGCCGCTTCGCTTATGGAATATGATTAAAAATTCCCGGGATTATCCGCTGAAACACTACGGTTAATAATTTGGTGCGCGCTCCTAGGAGGTGGAAAAGCGGCCCGAGGAGATAGGCGAAGTAGTGGTGTAGGTGTGGGTGGGAAGAAACGAGGATGCGAGGAGAGAGAAAGAGGAGGACAAATAAAACAAGAGATAGGCGGATAGACGGGGAGGAACGAGGTGGAAAAAGAAAGGAGGGAATAAAGAATGCAGGAGAGAAATATTTTTCCGGATTACAAGGGGGAGAATGAGTTTGTCGGGGAGTGTGAATTTCTGGGAGTTAAGGAATTGTTTACGGCTTTTTATTTCGCGAAAGAGTTGAAGGAAGCTTTTCCCCGCTCTTTTTTTTTCTTCTTTTTGAGAATTCGCACAAAGCCGTGTCGGAAGCGGAACTCAAAGATTCGTTACTCTTACTCAAATTGTTTTTATTCCATTCCCATGGAAGGGCAGATGAGATTTACAAAAATTGTAGGTTTTGCCGCGCGAGGATTGTTTTTCGTTTTCATTTGAAATAAAGTTTAATTATATATTTGTATTGTTGCTAGAATTCTAAAAACTTTTACTTTATGAAGACATATTTTTATTATTGTGTAACGCTAGCAACATGCAATGAATTATAACAACAGAAAAAAGTCATATTATCACACTAAAATCCCCTTGCATTCTCAAATCTTTTTCAACTCCACATGTAAAATTGAATCCGGCCATAAAAGCAAGCAGACGCGTAACGTATCAGTAGTTCCATACCGGCTGCGGGCAGACGCACGCTCGTAAATCGCGCCCGGAAAAGCTCTTTTAAATGTAAAGTATGATTACGTTTCATAATTTATCAAAGCTCCCAGCCAGGCCTGCTTTAATGCAAAAATCTCATGCAAATAAGCGGACAACGCTCGTAACGCAATCAAAGGACATCCCGGACCTATCCCAACAACCCAGCCCCGCGAATCATCCGGGGCGATCCAGCAAAGTAAAACCGAAGTAATGGCCGAAAAAGAGCAGCAAAGAAAAAAGTGGGGCCGCGAGGATGTGTAGCTAGCGAGAACAGAAAACTTTAACGAAGGGCCAGAAAGCGGGGCACAAAAAGATATCGTTCCGCCGGGGGTAGGGGGAGAACTTGCTCCTTCGGACTTCGAGGCAACTTTCGCCGGCCAGGAGCTTTTCCGCGTCTTAATGGAAAAAGGCGAGGGTAGGGGAAGAGAGGCAGCTCTCTCCCTCTTTCAAGCTTTTTTTTTCCGTCCCGACCGTCCCTGAAAAACGCCCGAATAGCGTGCGTGCTTTCGCGCGTTCCGTAAGCGGGCCGAGCGCCATAAAGCTCGCCGGCTTTTGGCCCCGGCGAATCGGAAAAACACAAGGCTGCGCTGGCTGGGCTGCGTAATAATTGAAGCCGCTCCAGTTAACGCGCCGGACAGGCCGGCGCAGCGTCGCTCTTTCTTTTGGGGAACTGCGCGAGCGGGATGATGGAGTTTTTTGGCCGGATTTCGCTGTATTTGCATACTTGAGCGAGACTTGCTATTAAAAGTTTGCTGGTCTTTGCGGGATTGTTTAATAATGAAATTTACGGCTGTAAATAATGGTTATCTGGGCTCTGCGGTGATTAATTAAATCGTTGATATTGTAGAGCGAAAAATCAGTTTTTGGAATGATTAATATCACGTTAAAGAGATAGATACCATTTTAAAATAGTTTTCGTTAAAAATTTAAAATAATCAATTCGTATTAAAAACACAGTAAAGCAAAAGAAACTTTTTACACTTCTAATTTATCGATTGCACTAAAACACAAATAAGTGAAAAAGCTCAGAATAAATGCCTGCATTATTCTCGGGGTGCAATAGTCCCATTATTATTACCAACTAATATTATCAGCTGAGCTAATTATACGTTTTTTCGCTCTATTTTTTTACTATATATATCACAGGATTGCAAAAACCAGGACTTAATTGCCCTCCGTAATAATAAACTCTATCCAGGCGTGAGATTTCAAGTCAATACACCTCAACGTCTAAAAACGGCATCAACCGAAATTTTTAATTCCGTTTCGAAAATTCCAAATGAACAGGCCATATACCACGATAAATTTTTTCAACAATCAAAAAATAACCCCAAAAAATAGGTCACCCCCCTAATTCATCATCGCTCGCCCTAGGCGAATTAAAACGCGCCAGCGTGCATGACGCTTTAGCGTATCGCGCAACTACTTTGTCGCGCGATAGTGCTTAATAGAGATTTCAAAAGGACAAGCAAAACTGCACTTCGTCAACTCAAACAAAGCTCGACGAGGCATTAGCTCACGCTTGTGTTATTGCAGCTTTTACCCGTTCTCTCTCTCTCTCTCTCTGTCTTTCTCTTTCGCAACCATTAAGATGCTGAGAGAGCAAGGGAAGAGAGGAGGAAGTGGCGCACTCGTTGCACACACACATACATATATTCGTAGGAAGCCGGAGCAGCCCGCACAGGCGCAAGATCGATGCGTGGAGCGAGCTTTCGCGCGATTAATAATAAAGCTGCGGGAGTCTGGCTACGAAAACGCGCCAGGTCCCGTAAATAATGCAGAGCGTTCGTTCCTCTACCAAAGGCTCCGCGCGCGTACGCGGCCATCAATAGAAAGTGGGAGAGAAGCGCCGGAAAGAAATTAAAGCTTTTTTTTTGTTGCCCGCGCGCGCTAGCCCGGCGGGATTCAATGATTCAGGTCTGGGAGCCGGCCCGGAGAGATGAGCCAGCAGAGCTGCAACAGAGGCGGAATCAGAGGGGGCTGGTTACGGCTACAGCTGAGCTAATAGTCCGGGATGGGCTTGGGCGGCCTTTTGTGCTTTGACTTTTAAAGTTATTGTGCGCGGGAGCGGAGGGCCGCGGATAAATAGTTATTCGAATCGGCTGCTGTTATTGGCTCGGGGGCCTGAAAAGGATGGATTGAAAATTTCGATTAAATTGTTGCGGCTTTCAAATTCGATTGCGAACGAGTTTGAGGAATCCGAGGCTGGAAAACTCGCCGGTGTGTTTTACATCGGGAGGAACTTTAACTATTAGTTGTACTGAGTGTAAAAGTAGATAAATTGTATGATTTAAACGTTTAATTGGTCGTTTTCTGTGTAAATTGGTTAGAAGGTTTTTTCTGAAGTTTAGAATAGCGAATAGTCATAATATCGTCAATATATGTATTATTGTAAAAGGTTATAGATCGGAGCTGTCAAAAGTCTTTTATTTAGCTAACGGTGTGAGCGATGAGTTTCGTTGAACTGCTATTCACAGTTGACGCAGCGGAAAGCAAGTCGCGTAAGCTCAAACACTTTGCAGTCTGTATTCCTACCTTTTGTCCTATTGTGACTATTTGCCACGTCTGAAGCATTTGTAGAGCTGTATGTCGATACATTTTCTATAATAAATTACTACTTTTGATGTTTGAATAATTTTTTTTAGAAATTGTCAGAAATTTTTTATTCTTTATGAAAAGTTATTTAAAATCTATTGATTGATTGAAAATTATATATATTGATTGAAAAAATTTTTAAATGAGTAAGTTTTATGAAATAACAATTTCTAAATTTAAGTAAATTTTTAAAGTTTAATTTTTTTATTTAACTTACTTTTAATTTACATTGATCTACTGCATCCTGAGAATAAATTGTTCATACAGCATACTATTTAAAAGTACTTTATTTTTAATTATTCCGAGGAATACAGGTGTTCCATCATGTATCACTAGAATTATTCATGTTACAAACTTTCTCTGATACCATCAAAAACTTTGTTAGCGTTTAGTTTTAAAGTTTGTAAATAATAGTGCATTTTCAGGGAACTTAATTGCGCACTCTAAATCCATTTGAATTTTCAATTAAATATTTTATATATCCTTTCCCCTTGTAACTCGCCAGATCCGAGCAAAAGAGGATTCACAAAACATGAAGTTAACAGATTTACATAAAGCCAATAATTCTATTATTTATAGACGTTCTCTAAAGTATAACTTTGAGAAAGCGATATAACTTTTTCATGAAATCAGATATTCTATTCCATCGAGCCCGAATTCACAAACTGTTTTAGAGTATGCAGTTTCTGATATATACTCCATCTCATTAAATTTGATCTAATGTATGTATCGTCTGCTATTTAATATTTGAGTGATTATCATGAATTGCCAAAATATTTCTAAGAAACCTAATGCATTTAGCGAAAAGAAGGTTTTAATTGATCCTAGCAAACGAAACCAAGTATTTTTTTACTATTATTATTTATAAAAGCTAAATAAATTAATTTGAATAATAATATTAATTTATTTTTAAATGCATTTTA
>UELX01005791.1:0-12657 GCA_900480035.1 Eupelmus urozonus | reverse complement strand
AAATTACAAGCTAAAAACCAAAAATTAAGTATACACTTATTATGTTTTAAAAATGGAACCCAATTATCGATTGTATATACATCAGATTATATGTGCATAGTTTATTCATTATTTAGATTTTTCCAAAAGAAAATACGTACAATAATTTTTTTGACGATTGCTTTTAAAATATACGAAACAATAAAAACTAAGTTGATTACACACAGAGCTGTTTCAAAAAGTATCGCGCAATCTTTTTTGTAAATAAAAATAGCATTAGATTATTGCTTTATCAGTTAACGTAGCTATTACGCTTTATTTATTTTGTTTTGCCAAAACAAACACGGCATTATTTGGCTACAACATAAAAAGTTCCAGAGTTATAAAAATTTCAAAATAATCCGCTCAAAATTACTCGTACGTACAACAAACTGCAATCAATAAACAAAACCGAATAGCGAAAAGTTAAATTAACAAAAAGCGTCTGAACGTTAACCATCAGCTTGATATTAAAGGCATCACAGAGCTATCATTACCGCGCAAGTGTAAAACCAGCCGCCTCAAAGCCTCGAAAGGCATACAAAGCGCTGTCAGCTGCGCGCGCGAGACACAAAGCAAGCAGCAAAACGAAAACTTAAAAGGAAAAGAGAAACTAGAGACGTATCAGGAAGCGTCGCGGCGCGTCAAAGAATTCGCGTCACGTTGACAATTACGTGACACTCGTTTTACCGCGGCGCGGGCGCGATGCGTATATACGCGCCTGCCCTTGTATTATTCAGCCCGACGTACGAGGAATCGCGCTTTCGCCTGAAAAATGGATATATAAAAACGTCAGCCGCCGTTGATACAGCAACGTATTACTTTTACATTTTCGCGGGCACGCTCGTTTCGTCCTGCTTTAGCGGTGTCCGTTTTGCTGCTGTTGTTGCGCGCTGAGGGAGCCTGGGTAATTGCCAGGCTGCGATTTTTTTAGTACGGCTCGACGGGATCAAACTTTGCTATTATTAATTTTAATAAGTTTGAGAAAGCAATAACCACTTATATAAAGTATGCATAACTTTTTAATTATGACTGTTTTGTTTATCTTTGATATCCAAGATTTGCTTATAATGACTATGAAAATACGTGCAGGTGACACGTTATTATAGAAATAAGATTATCATCATAATAATTTAACGTTTTAAATTTTCTCGATTCTTGGAAATTTATAACGGGTCCGTGTAATCTAAAACTTTGCCGTTATGTTTAATTCAAAAGTGTAATTCCCATATAAAACAGCGCGACTACGATAAAGGCACGTAGAACAGTAACAATAATTAAAAGTTGTCTTAAAAAGGAAATAAAGTAGCGTGTTATTAATCGAGTAGAGAAGGTTGCAGCGATGTATAAAAGTGAGAGTTTGATTGTTGAATTTTATTATCACATTAATCATAATGCAGCCACGAGGCACATAAAATCAAGTTTCACCATATATAATTCATGCGGACGTTTATAGAGCGCCCTGCTAAAGTATTGTTAAACGTGTTCTTTGGAAAATAAACGAGATTGACTCATTTAGCCGCGTTATAAATCATACTTTCAAATTTATTGCACAAATTATGTGCATACAATTAAAAAACTTAGACTCTGCAGCCCACGCTTTAACAACTACACACATAAACTTTATATATTTAAAAAATAAAAAAGTATATATCAATCCTAAAAATTAAACTTTCTTATTTCCCTTCGCCCAACTTCACTTAACTTCAAAACCAATAACCTCAAACTCTCAACAACTACATCCACGCGGGGCGAGCCATCAGGCGCGATTAATTCGTCGAAGCCGGCAAAAAGCTGAAGCTAAGAGACAATGATGGAGCAAAGCCCGCCGGGCGAAGATCGAGGAAAAGCGAGCGAGCGGCGATTCAGCAGGGGGGGGGGGGCAATCAGTTATGCCGCGAGCGCTCGCCTAACAGACTGCGCTCGGCGCGATAGCTCAGCGAGAGGAGGCGCATACATCACGCGTCGCCGGCGCTCTGATCTCTCCCGGCGGCTAGCAAGCCCGATGGATTCGCGGCCGCAACTACTAACGACGAGGGCTGCCGTCGCTCTCTCGCTCTGGATCTTATATATATGTACGGAAGGAGCCAGAGCTTCTTCGGTGCGGATGGAGGCTAGCCGCTGCTTTTAATCTTTGGATTTTGGGATGGGAGCAGTCAGATTCACGGCTGCGGCTGGAAGTTTGCGCACTGGGAATCTCGACGATGTGGGCTTGGTTGGGCTTGATATTATTTAGGATTTATTGCTTTTTACGTGTTATTGTTACACGGTGAATCTGAATTAATTGATAGGTTTTATGGTTGACATAATCGTATCTTTAGGATCTTTCAGATTTTAAACATCTAAAATGTGCCGGGAAGATTCGTTCTTTTATTTTACATTTATTTTTTAAATTATCTCAAAGTTATCTAAATTGTCTGATTTAATTTTTAGAAAAAACTTTCTTTTTTATTTTATCCGAAGTACCGTAGAAAAATGCATTGTTTTTCGATATTAGAGGATTTTAAATGCTTTTGCTGAGCATTCTTACGTAAAGAAGTTATTTCCAATTAAAAATTTGCATGTAAATAAAAAAAGATCAACTTTAGATAAGCTCCTACAATTATGTAATTACATAAATTTTTGTCGAGCTTTTAGTTGCTTTAACAAGTTGATTCGCAAGGCAGATTTTGTTATCGCACACTGGAATCGTTTAAGCGGAATTATACTTTATAGGATTTCTGAAGCAATTTTTTGTGTTTTTTCAACTTCCATTCTGTCAGATAGGGGCTAAACCACTCGGTTACTCCATTCGCTTTACACAGGAAAAACGAGAAAAGGGAACAAAGAAGCGTATAGCAATCAGGGATTGTACTGTACTGGAAATTCGTTTAAAATACTCTTCTACCAAATATTTTCGGTTACCGTCAGATGTTGCCAAATTCACTTCGAAATTCGATAAATATTTTTATTTAGATTACCCGGTGGTTTCGCTTATAAAAATACGCAAATGTTTTTGTCCGCAACGTTTTCCTAGCAACGATTCAATCAACCAAAAATTTTAAAACGTTATTTATATTTATATTTTTTTTTATAGAATTTGAAATGAAAGAGAGCAAAAATTTCGAATAACTCGCTAGATTTATATTTTTGAAATTCCATTTGAAAGCCTCTATCAAGAGTGTCGAGGAAAAAAAGGAAAAAAACTACGGCGTATCTTTGAGTTTTTGCCAGCTACGCGCAAAGTTAACGCAGGACTCTCGGCTTAATTCAGCGGGCTGCAGAGCCGCAGCGCAACAAAGCCGCTGCTTCTTTATAATTCACTTTAGCACTCGGAGCGAGAGAGCCACGTACATGTAACTCGGCCCCTTAACATACTCCCTTGCGCAGTCGCAAATCATCGATCCGCACCGGGCTCATTAATAAAATTTCCTCTCGTTTCTGTATCTGCATCTCTTCCCCACTCTCTCGTTCCTTTTTCGCGAGTTGCCTGTACGCTGCCGCCACGCCCGCGAAAGGGTGGAGAGAGCGAGAGAGCGAGAGAGAGAGAGAGAGAGAGTCTGCATTACGCGATGAGCAAGAGTTCGATGCGCCCCGCGTGCAAGCGCGTTTGTATGCAGAAATATACGCGCGCCGCAGCCAAATGATTTACGAACGAGCGTGCGCCCCCAGCCCAACGCGCTCGTCTGTACGTGTGTGTGTGTGCGTGAGTGTCTGCGTGATGCATCTCGGGGACCGCAAATAAGGTGACTTTTTACCGGGGATATTCGAATGTATGGATAAAGCGGGGCGGCTGCGTTTTGCGGCTAGAGCGCGTATGACTGATGGCCTCTGGGTATCGTATACATCGATTGAAAAAGTCGAGGGAGATGGAGCGTCTGGGGTGCCGTCGCTTTTGTTTATTTATGCTTTTTAAAGCTCTACGATTGAAAAATACTCGGCTATTTTCGGGATTCTATTTGCTTTACTCGCTCTTGATTATCTTTATTTTGGTGCCTCCTGCTTCGAGAGTTTTGATTGCAAGATAACTGAAGAGATAATAGCCCTCGAGATTTAATATTATCTTCAATTAAAACAAAAAAGAGCGCTTCCAAATTAATTTATTGCGTCGCCTCACGCGAGCTCGCGTGTCATATTTATATTTAATATTCAAATTGTCTACTTTAATTGCAGTTTTGTTTCATTTGTCATACAATGCTGATTGCTAATAATAGTCCATATACATATATATGTTTTCAAAAATTGAGGTAGAATATTTTATTGCCTTTTACGAGGTTTACAGAGACACAGCTCACTTTAATTACTTTATTACAGATAATTAAGTAATAAGATAATAAATAGACTGCCAATAAAATGAGAATTTATTAAAATTACAACTAACAACAGTAAAATCCTTTATATCTATAAAACAAGTAGTTTGATAACACCCAATTTGAAATGAAATTGACCTTAATTGAGATTTAAATACATTACCTTATTATAAATATACTGTGATTTTGGCAATTAGTTAAGCTATAGTTAGAGTCTTGTTAGAACGTAATAAATTTTAAAAATTAGACACACACAGTCAAAAATTTTGACTTTGTGTAGTTGAATGGAAAACTACAAAAATTTTGGATAAAAATAACAACACGTGCTACGAACTTCGTGTTATTTTAATTATTCTTTTATATAACTTGTGTAATCCTTTGTATACATATAATTTCAGAAATTCGCAGCTTTACATAAAAAGTTGTCTATCGAATAAAAAAAAAACATATATTTGGCGTACTTTTAAAAGATAATTTTAATTTGATTAATTGCCTGTCAAAAAGGAAACTCAGTATACAAATTGCTATCAAAAATAGAATTCTATTTTTAACTGTGTAACAAATTAAATTTCTACTCAGCAATAATACTGCCTGTTTTTAAAATATATTTATTGACATCATGGATATAGTTTAACAATTCGAGTGATCGAAACCATCATAAATTTAATTTTATAGTAATAACTAACTCAGTTCGCATTACCAGTGTCTTTGCCTATATTTATCACTCGCCAAAATCACTCTGACTTCATAGAAAAATAAACAACAATAAAAAAACTAGAATAAAAAAAAAGCCGAACGAAAAGATGCTCGTGCTTGCGTAAAGTAATGATAGCTCCCGGAATATTATAAACATTAGGTGGCGGAGTGCCAGCTCTAATCGATATCTCCCGCGCGCAGCGTATCCCATTACTCGGGCTCGCCTCAGCCGCGCGCACACATCAAAGATCGGCGAATGCAATCGCGTTACGCGCGTCATTCATACACCTATATATACATATACATAGATTGGGGAGCGGCGGCGGCGGCGGCGGCGCACACAGAGTCGCTGATTCGCAAATGGAAAGTGCGGCCAGCGCCGTGTATATATCGAGCTTGGCCGACTATATGGGAAAGCCATTCGCCGGATATGTGCTGCGCTCGCTTCCTTCCTTCCTTCCTGCAGCCGCGCTATGCACTGTGTGCCACTGTCTACGGGTCAACTGGCTTTTACAGCCCCGCGGAATTGGGTTAACTGCCGCGGCTCCCTCGGCGCCGAGCTCGTAGAGATGAAGGAACGTACGGCAGATGCGCGGACATTTTTCCGAGGAATTCAAGAGTTGCGAGTTTTTGGCGGAATTTTTTCAGTTGTTTGTCGTTGATTGATTTCTGGATGACTGGCGTGTTGCGAATTTTTTGAAGTTTCTCCGAGTTTTTTACTTTTATTGAAAATTTAAGATTGGATAATAATTTATTGCAAGGTGATTGTCATTTCGTGAAATAGTAATTTACGATGTTAGTGTTATAAGTGAGCCATTATGGCACGCTGTGAAGTTAACACTAAGCTGTTCGATGGGATAGTTACAGCACGAGTATACTATATTATAACATGTGTATAACATAAATTCGCCGTCCACTACGATAAAAATAAAAAAATCTATATTTATAATCGATACTATATTGTAGACATGCTGGATTGTGTTCAAACCTGGCACTATGTTATTTACTTTTAATTTTGAGGTTAGAAAGTGTGTAGTGAAATACAAATGATGTATATCTAACTACTGATGTGAATAATTTCAAGTACGTCACTTAAGTAAATTCTCATCTATATAGTCGGTTTTGGTCACGGTGAACATTTCGATAAGTACAGATATTTATAACCTGTTTTATAACAATGCTGCTTGCTTTCAATTGTCGGTCGAATCTTAAAATTTAATGTCTTTTCATTGTTTCATCAGTTTACTATTTATAAACTGCAAACCGTGCTGAGTAACATAACATTTTAAAAATAATTAGCGACGTAAAGAAACGATTCATTTCAAATCGAAAATTTTAATAAAATTTAGAATTGACAAGAGAACGTTGACGTTTGCAGTACGACATTTAATATTAGATTTTCGCAAAAATTCAGCGATGTTCAAATATTGTAACGACTGTTCCGAAACTATTGATAAGTGAATGCAGACAAGCATGTGGAATAAAACCTTTGCCGTAAATATCGAATATTGACTGATCAAATTGACATTTGACTTGAACAAAAAGTATGCATTATCAAAAATGTAATTGCACAGCTGGTTTTGTTTACGATTCTTTTTGTTATGTCAATTATGACGTAATAAAAAAGATTCGAGTTTAAGAAATGATATAAATGATCGATTAGACTAGACAGTTGAAATTGTAATAATTTATAATGGCTGGATAATTTATCAAGAAGAAATAATAAAATCAAACCATTACTAATTCCATTAAAATTTATAATACAAGGTAAATCTGTTCTATTAATCACTGTCATAATCTATACTCTGTAAATTTCAAATAGTGCAAAATGCTCCACTAAGTGCTATTTAGTGGAATTCCTACTATCAAATAGTGAAATGAAAATTCACGATTTAATTAGTGAATATTAATGATAAAGTAGTGAATTTTTTAACATTTGTTAGTGAAAATTTCACTATTTAGTGCTTAGTGGAGCATTTTGCACTATTTGAAATTTACAGAGTACATTCTAATTTTGCTTTATTATGAATAATTTATTTGCTTTATCAATTTGTTATTCATCAACCAGTCGTTATTTTGAAGAAGCAAATGCCAAAAAATATTCTTTTCATTTAATTCTATTGAATAAACTTTTTCACTAATTTTAATATCGAGAAAAAACCGACAAACAAATCGAAGGAAGAAATTTCATAGAAACGAAATAAAACCAGCCATAATAATCCAACAACTCGATCAATCAACTTAACTAATTATCCTCAAACCACGACAAAAGCCCCGACTCGGTGCAATTCGGTTAATCACCCCGAGGTATGACGTACGCTTCTCCTAATGCCATTATACGAATGATATAAGTTTAATTGCGCGCGCCGCGCCGGAAGACAAACGCCTCTTAACCGGCCTCTTCTCCGGAAACTTTGTAACTGACGAAACAGAGCGGCTTTAAATCAAGCCGGCCAACTTTCAACTGGGTCACCATACTTCCTCCCCTAACCCGCAAACGAAAAGAAAAAAAACTTAAGCCATAGATACAATACCCAGTCATAAAGCAGGCGTCTCGAGCGATTTGCGGGGGCGCGCATCGAGCTGCCAATAAATTCCGGGGGGGGGGGGGGGGGGGGGGCGATAATGCGCTCGGCCGAGTCGCTCTTAAGCCAATCAACGTAACGCGATCATCATTACAGTTGCGAGATTCCGCGCGCGAGCTGGTGTATGTCTGTATCGTGCGACGCTCGACTCTTGCAGCGGCTAATCCTCCCCCGCGAAATCGGTTTACGCGAGTCCGCAAGCGTCTTTTGAGCGCTTACGGCTCTTTAGCCCCCTTTTAACGTCGGCAAAGCGCGCGGTTATGTAAGAGCGCTGCTTGCTTGTCTTTTTACTTTTTTGATAATGTCGTTGAGAGGAGAGGTTACGTATTAATGTTACATGTTACCTTGTTTTAGAGCGGGGTGCGGATACTTTGGATTACGCAATTTTCGTTTATTAAGTTTGCAAGCGGATTTGGTTATTGTATTACGTGATTTTTTTAGCGCAAAATCAAAGTAAAAGTCTTTGACATATTAGAAAGCTGAAAATTTAAATTAGAAAGCAGTTTTATAATAATACACTGTGGAATAGATTAACTGGAGGGAAACTGTGAATGCTTTTATTTTTAGGATTACTTTTCTGAAAAAATAGAAAATTTTGTAACATAAACAAAAACGGGTTATTGTTTTAAAAAAAATATCTTTGTCATCGAAATTACACAAGAACTGCTCTCTAGTGCTTTGTTGATGGCATAATGTAAATTTGTATGCCTCGCAGGAAGCAAGTGACAATGAACAATAGGTTTAAAAAATATAATACCGGTTGACAAAAAGAGGAAGTAATTTCTTTTGTTTTTCCTGTAAAACTAAAATTCACGATTTGACAAATAAATCCACATAAATCAATAAACAATTAAAGCTAATAATATAAAGTGGCTAAAATTTCAATAAAATTATTAACCGTCAAAAAAGATTAAAAAAGCATCAATTAAAGAAATAGGAAAAATCATCATGGAAACGGCCCCGGCGATCAAAGCAACAATTGTCAGTAAGCAGAGGGAGAGAGAGTCGGCAGTCCGTATCTCAAAGGCATAAAACACGCGAGCTAATAAAAGAGCCGATAAAAGTCCGGATACTTAAACTAAATACATCGGGCATGCTGCCAAGACGCATAAAGGCAAATCCCTCACGTGAATCTGGAGTAGAGCTCCTTCCTCCAGATTCAGTAACGACCCCCTCGTGCTAGCTTCCTGCCGCTTATCGGGCTCTGGATATGCGCGTCGATGTCTTTACTGCCATCCGCCGATCGGGCCAATACAGCAGCAGCAGGCCCCTTGGCGCGCATCTTGCCGACTAGAGACGAGCTTTCTATCTCGACGCATCGGGAAGCGCTGTAATGATCCCGAGGACGGCTGTTTTATCCTATCCGGCGAGAGGCGAGAGACGAGAGACGAGAGAGAGACAGAGAGAGAGTCAGCCGGCTTTTATCCGGCCTCTGTATTATGAAACAAGGGCCCCCGTTCCGCCAGAAACCTGGAGTATCGTATAACTTGGAGATAAGGTTTCCGGCTCGTTTACCGATAAAGGCCCAGATTAAAGGCGCGACGCAGTTAACACCCCGCCGATAAGCGCTAAATTATGAGCGGGTCAGGCTGCTCGATGCTGTCTTGAGTAGTCTTTTCGTGCGGGAATTGGGGAACGATTACTCACTTTGATTGACTAGTGGTTGGAGATTTTTTTGAGAGGGCTTTTTTTCTTCCTTTTTTCTCTCGGGCCAAATTATTGATGGCAGTTAGATTGGAAAAAAAGAATCATTTTTTCGTACAATGCTGATATTTGGTCTGAAATAAAGTGTATTTATTTATTTTTTTTTCTTAAGATAGTTGTGCTGTAATGTTAATAAAAATTTAATTTAATAATATAGGAATCACTGACGGTTTTTCTTATGTTCAAGAACAATCTTGCAACATTTCAGATTGATTCATCGCCTATATTTTGAGATATATTTAATCTGTAATGTTCACTGGTTTTCTCGAATTTTTGATAGTTATAAATGTATATATAGTAACGTATATTTTAAAATTTACTCAGCGAATTAATCGAAAATTTTACAAGAATATTCTTGAAGATAAAAGTTAATTTTGCACAAAGTTTTTTAGGATCAATTCTCTATATTGTTAAATTTTATGAACAAGAAATTGTACGTTACAAAAACAACTAGTTTGAAAAAACTAAAAAGATTTTGAGCAGCAGAATTATATCTCAAATTGAATCCTTAAAACTTGCAGAGTATACATAGAACGTAAGTAAAATCGATATCCTTTGTGCTTTGAAATATAAATAGACTTATTAATAATTTGTACTGATTCTGTTTTTAAAAATTTTATATTTATCTAAAGCCTACTTGTAAATAAATTTATAAAAATAAATCGTTTATTATTGATAGAAAAGCTTTAGCCATAAAAGGTTTGATAAAAAAATTTGTTTAAATTTCCGGTTAAAAATACGTTATCTTGCATATACCGTAATATTAATAATAATACTACAAGGGTTTTAAAGCTCGTAGAACGCTTAACAAATTTTGGCGGAACAAGCGAAAAACGCGGCATTATCGTGAGTCCCAGGGAGCGATGTTTATGCTTTATTTGCATTTCCATAATCCAATCTCCTTGCCAAACAAATTGGGCCAGCCTCGCGGTCATTATTGCAGCTCAGGCTTGGCGCGTTTCTGTGTAAGTACGGCCATAATTAATTCCCGCTGGCGCATAAAAACAAAGCGAGCCGCGTAATTTAACGATGTTGCTTCTTTGGTCGCTATCGGCTAATTAAATCTCGGCGCATTACATCCCCGGGATGCAGTCCGCCCTCTCTCTCTCTGTGTATATATAATGCAATCCCTGCGCACACGTACACAGATAGAGCGGCGGCGCTTGCCGTACGAAAACTCGGCTGCCGGCCGGCTCGTAAAACCTCGAGTCGCCTATAATTGATATTCCGGGTCACGAACGCGGCGTTCCGCTAAACTTTGTCTCGCTCTAACCGCCGCCTGGCGAGAAAAAGGGAGGGAAGAAGCGCGCGGGGCTAAATAAGTGCGGCCAGATCGAACGACGAGCTGCTGCGCTCCTGGAGGCAAGAAATATTGATGGGGAGGCCATAAATGCGGCAATTACACTATACATCGAGCGCGAACGCTCGCCCCGAGGAGAGAGAGAAGCCCGACCGGACTTTCGCACCGAACAAATCGGACGAGCTTCCTCCGTCACTCTTGCGCGAGCTTCATGATTTTTCTTTTTTTTTCCTTCTTCTCTTCCTTTTTGCCTTCGCTTTCGCGCTGACTTCCTCTTTTATTTTTGCATGTATTTTTTTCTTTCCTCGAATGTTTAAATCGTCTTGTAATGCTTTTTGAATTTTAAACCTCTTTTGATATTAATCTATGATTTATTTCTTTTGTTTAATGTAATTTTATTTTATTCTAAAATAAAGAATTTTTAATAACAAATTATGTGCTTGCATTGCGATAAAAATGTCAACTGTACAGAGCATAAAAGCTTTTTAAAGGGTAAAATGATCATTGCTATTAAATAACATTTTATATTCTGTGACGTAACTTTAAATAGCAAGTCATGCAGAGCGCAGTTAATTATTCATACTCGTGCAATGAAATAACTTTATTAACTTCACATCAGCGGAAATTGGATTTAAATTGTATACCTATACCTTGGTTTTAGATTTTTCCTTTGATTTATCTTTTATTATTTTTTTTTTATTTAAAACTACCAAAGATTTTTTATCTCTAGAGATTGATTAGACTAGTGCTATCCATAACTTGCAATTTATATGTTAAAAAATTAATAAATAAATGTCACTATATAATTTCATAAGTAATATTCGCACATGTGTAATAACCGTTCATTTTTTTTAGCTCTGATAGATTTATATAACCTGAAATATTCCTATACATGTTAAATTCACATAACTACGTGAATGATAGTTTCACTGGAGTAGAAAATTGTTGATACAGCAGTTAAACTATACGTCGTGACGGTAAACGCATAGGAAGGAAAATTTACAAACTATGATTAAAGAAATTATCTTTCCACGAATTCTACGTTATTTCTATTGCTATCCTTGCGATTTGTCTTCGTATCTTTCAAACTGATAGTTTGAACTAAAACACTGAGTGCACTTTTATGATTTAAAAATTCAAAAGAATGCGTAAAGTTATGAAAAATATATACTACATTTCCATTACTATCATATGTACACATACCAACTGCAAGTTTATTTTAAGTAGTACGAGTCCTGCACGGTAAGGCACGTTCGCCTAGATAACATATCTAATCTGATACTCAGCTGGAACCGAGTTTTTCCAAATTTAGATCCGACCAAATATAATCTTTCTACTTAAAAGCTACTTTTATCCACTTTCCACCTGTTCATTTACAACTAACTAGGAGAGTATCACATCTCCGGATGACAGATCTTGATGAAACTTTGGAATATGTTTTTGGGTACCAAAAAATGAGGAAAGCCAAAGCTGTACGGTCCAACGCTTTGGAAAACTCATTATATCAACGTTTGTAGTTTTATTTTAAGAAAAATATGAAAAATGAGTTTCTACTTGTGAGTAATTCAGTCTACGAATATTCTCAATAAATTTTCAATAGCGAAAATTAAAGTAGAAAAAACAAGCTTTAATTTGCCGCTTTCAGAATTAAGACTTAATAATTAGAACCAAAGTTATGCTTGTTTAAAGTTGAGGAACGAAAATACACTTATTGACTGTAAAATTCCGAACGAAGGAATTTAGTTGATTTTCAGAACCCTTTTTTTAGTCAACTTTAAACAAGCATTACTTTGGTTCTAATTATCAAGTCTTAATTCTGAAAACGGCAAATTAAAGCATGCTTTTTCTACTTTAGCTATTGAAAATTTATTGAGAATATTCATAGACTGAAATATTCACATTTCAAGTAGAAGCTAATTTTTCATATTTTTCTTAAAATAAAACTACAAACCTTGATAAAATGAGTTTTCCAAGGCGTTGGACCGTAGGGCTTTGGCTTTCCTCATTTTTTGGTACCCAAAAACATATCCCAAAGTTTCATCAAGATCTGTGATCCGGAGATGTG
>UELX01005790.1:0-12658 GCA_900480035.1 Eupelmus urozonus | reverse complement strand
GATAAAAAATAACAGCGTATTTTGAAAAGAAAAATCTACACGGAATGCTGCACTCCCATTGGTCACTGCTCAGTTCCAGCAAAGGTATAGAGCGTTCTTAAGCATGGGAAGCAGTACAAAAAATGTCCCTAGTTTTATTGGTCTTAGCATTATTGATAATAATTAATTGTTGATATACATTTTAAAATTTTTACGACCTGACACACAAAGACAATGTTCTTTTCTATTGTTTAATCAATGTTGAAGTCATTTTATTAAAAATTGAAGTCAAAAAACGAGAAATATGATATCAATCATTTATCCCTAGATATATCTAGAGAGAAATTCTTTATGCCGTATTTCTCGTTTTTTGACTTCAATTTTTAACAAAATGACTTCAACATTGATTGAAACAATAGATAAGAACATTGTCTTTGTGTGTCAGGCCAATAAAACTAGAAACGTTTTTTGTACTGCTTCCCCTTTCATATCCAGACAACTTACTAGTTTACGTTCAGGTTTCGATGGTGATCTGGATAAGAGTGCTGCAGAGCGCGGAGCCCGAATAGGGTGCTTCCTTTAAAATGTATGTTAAGATCAAACCATTACTACAGGTCAATACAGATTTATAATAGAATATTTTGATACTAGGGCGAGAAAGTGATTTTAGCCTCACGGGGGCATTTGCAGCCAAGTGAAGCGAAGGAGAAAAGTAGATGCGAGATTGAAATCACTTCTCTCCAGCTCATATCTCGAATCATTTTTTTTTATACAACGTGCGCAAAGTGAGATTTAACATACGCTTTTTGTTGGAGCGTGTGCAAAATCGAGTTTTGCGCACAGAGTGTCAAAATAATACATTGCGATACAAGTCTGAGAAAGTGAGTTTAGTCTTGCGTGGACATTAACGCACAAACATAGCAAGGGTGAAAAATCACACGAGGTTGAAATCACTTTTTACTTGTATATGTTACCGTATTTGTATACGATGTATACAAAGCGAGATTTAGCGTACGCATATATATATGTAAGCGTGCCCAAAATCAAGCTTTGCTAACAGAATATCAAAAAATCATATTTATAATAGGGATTACCCTAATGTTCGCATATAAGAGACGTATAGGGAAGTATATTTTCTTTTCTAATACAGTATTATATGCTATATGCTGGTCTATAATCCATCAGGAAAGTCTCAAATTAACTATGCAATGAAAGGATTTAATAGAATCCTTTTTAGCCTTCGCAAGTGCATCAGAATTTTTTGCCTATGGAAATCACTGCTACACAGTATTTCTGGATGTATTGTTGAAACTCCGACGGGGACTGCAGGTATTGCAGAATTTGTGCCCGGTATAGTCACATAGGTGCAATGAGTGCATCACATGCAAAGAATATACCGTGGATTGCTTAGATCGGATAGCATGCGCGACTATTTCTTATTGTTACATCTTTATAAAATCCTTCGGGCAGATAAACCAGATTAGTTAAACTTACTTTTCACTGTGTACATACATTTCGGTGCTCCCGGGTGCTTTTTTGTTGAATACACTTACATTCGAGTATACCGTAGCAGGAAGTGCTTTAATAGTACTGGACTAATATCTATCTTTGTATGTTTATAATCGTTGGCAATATCCATAATTCATTTAATGTCTAGTTTAGTCGATTGAAGTTATTGCTCATATCTTTCTGTTTCTATCTGTGTCCTGAATTAAATTTATTATACTTTATTTTGAGGCGTAACTGTTTTTGCGGCATGAATAGGCCGTCAAAAGTGATGTCAATTCTGTACTTATTTTAACTGAATATACTTATTTTATAATACTGCTATTTTGGTTACTTCATTGATTTGTATTTACTTTTATGTTTGTTATGCTAGTAACTGATAGTGGCTTTAGTCAAGTTTTTATACAGTTTAAGATACCCATAATGCTGTAATTATGACTTTTGTTGTTTGTAAGCAAAAATATAAAATCTTAAAATGTTTCTATTTTTTTTTAATTATCAAATAAAATGCTTACAAAAAGAAAATTACGGTAACTTTCAAGAATATGGAGTTGTTTTTTCGAATATTTTGTCATCTTCTTCAAATATTTCAGATTTGAATTTTTTTAGCTGTGATATCGAAGTAATTTATGATATTATAAGCTTCTTCCAGCACAAATATAAAATACAACGTGGAATTTTCTAATATGTATTAAGATAAATATTTTCAGATAAAACTAGTTTTATAAAGTTATTCTTTTTCTAAGAAAAAATATAATTATAAACATAAATTCGATCATTTGTATGAATTTATAATGAAATTATAAAAATTATTATTTTCAACAATATGTATTCCAATGAAAAGAAAGTATTAAAAGGTTAATTAATTTCAAGTTTAGGACCATAACATTTTTAATAATCTCGACTCTTGGTTTGGATCAACGTTTTGAGCATAGTTAGGTTTTCTATTTAGTGAAAAGTATTTAGAAAGCTGTTGGCTAACCAACTATTAAGATTCATTAATACGTATAACACAATAAAAATTTGGTTGTTTTATAGATATTTGAATTTCTTACATTATATTGTATATTATATTACATTATATTACAATTGATCTACATATAATGATAAAAAAATTGTCCTTATCCTTATTGTTGTTTTTCAGGCTTAATTGTTTCGGAAAAACTACTAAGCCATTTTTTATTCTAAAAACAGTTAAATATCCATAATTTAAGATTTCTAAGGCATAATATCATATTACTGTGATTTTTCTAATTATTTTCTACCTAAAAACATATTAAAGTTTAAACTAAATCCGTGATCCTGAGGCACGGTACTATCTTTGTAAGTAAAAGTCGAATGTGATATTCACTTTCTCTCTCTCTCTCTCTCTCTCTCTCTCTCTGACTTTACCACTCTTTCTCGAACATAACATGTAATTCTGAATAGCCACATCACATTAAAATGTTGCTTCTACAGTTTTTGCCTTCGCGTATTTTTTTTGTTACAGAGACTTGAAAACGCTTTGATGAAAGTCACTTTCACAAATTTTTATTTTAAATTGGAGAACTCACGGGAGATTGCAGGATTTTAGTTTGTTTCTACGTGTGCACAAAATTTTTGCCAAATCTTCAAGCAGCATCACCAAACAGACGTCGCCAACGACTTCTAGTAATCACCGAGGGAACACTGACCTAAGATCATACCGAAGATTCATTTTGTCATCTGCTCAATTTGCAAATCCGAAACCCTGAAAGGATTAAGCTTGGAGGGATTGAGGATGAGTTTGAAGGATGGATATGTATCAAAAATAAGATCCTGACAACTTCATAAATAGCAGGAAATAGCAAATGCCAGAGTACGTTTTCGACTTTGAACAATAGGACGATTATCCTCGTACTATGTTTGCTGTTATCTCTAGACGACCTCTTATTACTAATTCTAATTTGGTTAAAATTCAAGATATTTAGAATAGATTGTAGTCATACAGTTATTATAGGTGATCTAAACGGTGATCTCCTTGATTTTAAGTACAATTAGACGAACATTTAGCGTGTCTCCATTCCAGTTTAAAAATCCAGTAATTAATCATGGGATATTAACAAGAATTTAATTCTGTAATGTGATTTTTATAATTTCTTTGCGGTATTTACTACATTTATATTGAAATTTAACCATTATGTTAATGAAAAAAGTTTCGGAACCTGGGTTTGAACCTGTAACCTTCAGCATGGTAGTTGTACACTTTATCTCTGGATGAAAGTCCTATATGACGAACTGAACGTTGAGCCTGTACCCTTATTTTAGTTCGTCACACAAGTCTTTGGTAAAGTATTAGTCTGCTATGCTAAAAGTTTCAGGTTCAAGCTGAGTCTTTGAAAATTTTTTTCATTAATTTAATGTTTTTGTTTGAACTTAAATGTAGCAAATACCGTTTAAAATAAATTAAAATGCTCATAGAATAATACATAATTTTTTGATAATTTCAATAATAAAATCATAGAATGAATCATACGCTTAATCACAGGATTTATTAAGAGATTCAATTTTTCGTAATGTTTCATGATTAATCCCATGATTGAGCAGATAATCCGGTTATTAATTCTAAGATTAATCCAGCGCTTAATCCATGATTATCACAAGATTTTTTTTAAGCGGGATTCGGCGTACGTCTTCACTTGTAACTGAATTGATGTGGTTCTTGTAAATAATGATGATATTGTATTAGACATAAAGGCATTGTAACAACATACCGGTGACTTGGAATTGTCACCATATCAATTATAGACACATATTTTTGAGGTTACTACGCACACATTTTAATATTATCATTATAAAAGTGTTAATAAAGTGAAGTTTACTATTTTTCTAAAAAAACTGTGAGTGATCGTCTAAGAGTAGACATAATAATAGCTCTCGAACAACTTAACATCAACCTAATGAATGCAATATGGCAACTTTAAAAACATTAAAAATCTGAAGGTACGATTTTTTTCTTAACTTCCTCGTGTTACTATACAGTTAAACAGTATAGCTACACTTTTTCGGCATTTTAAAAATGAGCGCGCGTAGTGTTTCTAAATAAAAGCCAGATGTCGTCATCACAATTAATATTATTAATAGTAGCACGTTCTCTTCCAAAGATGTTTAAAAAGAAAATGCATACTCAATCTAAAGTTTGGTTATAACAGTAAAATCTACTGCAGACAGTTCTGTCAAAAGTATTTGAACATTCACATGGATATAAGTAAATGAAAACTTAATTACAAGAAAATCTGGACACTCTTCTTAGATCGATACTGTCTTCAATGTATTTTAGAGATTGTTTGTGGATTTGCTGGAGGTTCAGCCTCTACATCAATGTAAAAAATAGAGCCTTCGATTCTCGTCTATTAAGAAAATCTTATAACAGATGATCTACGAATCAACATCCAAGTGCTCATGTAATAGGAAGTTCCGGCTGAGCTAAAATCGGCTGTTGCATCACTGAAAATAGGTTGCAGGTGCTTCGAAGCAATTTAACACACATATTTGGCATTATAAGAATTGAGTATTATCACATAAAGGGACACCTTTATCTCAGGAAGAAATAACTCTTGTCAATAAATAATGTAAGAAATGAAAAAATAAAGTTAAACCCTATAAAATAACGTGGTGAAAATGAGATAAAAAATTGTACATAGCAGCGGCGCGGAAATGTTTTTTTATTATGTAAAGATAAATGTAACATACAATATCTCTATGTAACATACAATACTATACACAAAATTTTTGTTATATAACTCCCTATATAAATATTTATATCAACATTTTTACGATTCCGTCACTCACATCTACCCAAAATAAATTTGTTGAAATAACGCTGAATTTAAGTTATTTTAACGTTATTTTTACTGTAATACTGCCCTTCGCGGAATTATAATTTACTATATTTTTTTAATTTATTTAAGCAATTTAAACTTTTAATGGAAAGTTATTTTGCATTAATAAATCAATTGTAATTATGAAGTTTAATTTATTGAGTAGACCTACTTACCTTCGAAAGTACACTTGTCAAAGGATATATCTTTTAGAACGCTTTCAAATCACGTAACCTTCCTGGAAAATTCCAATGTTTTAACTTACCCTTCACCAATGTACACGTTGGTAGGAAGAAAGTTGCAAAATTTTAATGATTATCGTAAATATTTCTGTATATTGTATATTGTATGAAATTATCTGCATATTTGTTTAAAAAATTTATTCACATATTTGTTTTTCTATCAGAATTGTATATACAATAATCATTTACATCGATCCGCTTGTATTGTTGACGCTTATAATTTTTGTGATGAATTGTGAGATGTAATAACAGTAATTGTTCATTTAGGGAGGAAAGTTGGCTTTTTCTAGCGAGGGTGATTTTTGAGCACGAGTGAGAGTCGAGGGCGCCCGAGACCGACACGAGTGCTGTAAAGATCATCCGAGTCTGAAAAAACCACTTCCTCCCTTGTTAAACACTGTGCTTTTTTAAACAAGAGCATGTAGAGGCCCTTATTTGTGCACAGAAAAGGGATGGAAAATTGTAGGTTGTACAGTGAATTTTTCCAAAAATTTTAAATTTTCTAAAGATTTTCGAATTTTTTTTAAATAAATTTTTTTAAATTTTCGAATTTTTTCAAAAAAAATTTAACAATAATTTAAAAAAATTTTTAATACAAAATTTTGACTATTTTTGAGAGGCAGGAGAAAAAGTTTTGTTCTACCACCGCAGCGGGAGGGAAAATTTTCCATCACGCTACATAGAAATATTCAACTTTCCATTTATTTCTGATGCACGAAAAAGAGCATACCTATTAGAATTTTATTTACAGTCATTTTATCAGCACATATTATTTTAATAATTTTATCAATTATTTGTATCTATCTGCAACAGTAACAATTGTTATACTGTATATTGTTGACAGAATTTATTGTTTACTTAGGGTTCAATTTCGTGAAATAAATTTGTATTGATTGCTGTAAACTATCCGGATATTTTTTTCTTTAATGAGCCTTCGACACCCATAAAGGTGTATTTCAGCTAAAGTACATAAGTATATAACAAAATATGAAATTTACATTTAGAATAACAGTATAATATCGGTTTAGAATTTACAATAAACACTTATTGGCATGATGTTATATTAAAGATTTTAGCTATTAAATGTTTAAATTACAATCTTTGAAAAATTGAAACAAAATAAGACATGCTTGAACGTCAGGCTCTGCTAGTAGTACTTCAGCGTTAAGAGGGAGATATAGTTTTTGTTTGTTTAGAGCAGAGATCAGTTTCAGTCTTTGGGCGTTGTAAATCTCTCACTGCCAGAGAACATGATTAAAATTTTCTGTTGAGTTATTGCATTTGCATTTTGGATCGTCGATTATTTTGCAATGCGCTAGAGACTCTGCTAAATTGAAGTGGCTCTACACCGTTTGATTGTAACAATAAATTCGCGTGAGAGTTTTTTTATTATAGAACCAGGGATTTCGTTCGCTTTTATAATAATTCTGAAAATACGTTGTCTCTTTGCTAAAACCTATTTGTTCAATATATGTTTGTGTGTTTGACATTGCATTTTTTTTTTAAATTTGATAAAAGTTGCTGCGAAAGGTATTTTGAGAAAATCAGCAGCATTCGAGCTTATTACTTCAGATTCCTGATTGAGAAGGAACCCAGTAGAATTTAATTTCTTTATTGTTTGTTTTGGAAGTTGTGAAATTGTAATAGTTGTTTTTTAGTTCTAAGATATATCTATTGGTTTTTATATTTAATTTGTTATATTTTAAACATCTAAGGGCGCTCAGGGAATCCGAGATAATAAAGGTGTTGCACTTAATGCTATTTATCGCAATGTCGAGCACCTCTTTTAGAGCAATAACGTGGGACAAACCGTTGAAGCACGGACACAATTGGCACCGTCAATTTTACTACCGTTTGAAAAGACCGCGAGAGCCTTATTTTCGCGTATGAGTTTTTCTAACTAAAAATCGGGGTTATGGTTTGCTCTTAGTTTCTTTCCAAAAAACTGTGTTTACTGGGATTTGGGAATAAAGAGCGCTGAAATTATAATTATAAAAATTGTAGTTACTCTCACAGTCTGTTTTGTCAACAATCTCCATCATGTTAGAAATTCACGGTAAGGATTCTGTTCTTTTGAGGCTTTTTTTTCGAGCAAATTTTATGACAGCAGCTAGTTTCTTAATTTTTCTGAGGTTTTCTTTGAAAAAACTTTAGATAAGTAACAATTACATAGTAATGAAACTTGGTCTTTAATTTAAGTTAATTCAGACTCTGCCAGCATTACGTTCACTGGAGTAGTTCTGCGGAAGCCCATAGCAAGGTTTTGTAATATTTCTAGTTTCTCGGACAAATCTGTGCGCTTTGGAAAATAAATAAAACATCCGTAATCGATAATTGAGCGAATATAACTTTACTCTACAGATCGTAATGAGCGTTTCTGGGTCAGAACTCTACCAAGTGCCGCACAGAAATTTTTTTAAATTGAGAGCTTTTGTACATTTTTAAATGATTTACTATCCGGATTTATTTGTTATGCCGACGTTTCGGAAATAAGTCAGGATAATTCGTACAGTTATATTTTAACAATTCTTATACTGATACTTTTTTTATTTTTTATAATTTTTTTTTTATTAAATTCAATAATTTTTTTAATCTTTTTAACTATTAAAAGAATAAATCTTTTTTTACACAAATAATTTATGATATAATGATTTATTTTAATTTTGAAAATGAGAAAATTAAGACTGACCCTCTCATTACGTAAAAATTTTTAAATTAAGAATGACTATACTGATAAGTCAATTATAAATATTTAATATTTTTTTTCTAATTAATATTCATTCTGGTTAAAAAGAAGAGTTGACATCCGAAGCGTGCAACGCCTCTAGTATATGTAGCAATATCAAATTTATTTACTTATTTTTAAGTCTTAATCATCGCCCTTAATTTTACTACGTGTTATACCTTTACAGCATTATTTTGTGTATACTTTCAAATATTATTTATTTATTTTTAAAAGATTTATCAAGGGTAAAAATACGACATTATAGGCGGGCGTGAGATACTTAGGCTTCCGGGGTGAAGCCGAGGAAACCTACACGCTGACCTTAAGTGTTTTGAGATTCTTATAACTACTTTTAAAAATCATAAATATTAATTATTTTATTATTAATTTTATAAATAATACGACACATAATACTGAATTTTGAGCTTCTAAATTTATTTATATAATCATTAAATAAAAAACATTCTAATGTTGCTCCTCCTACTCAGTAAACCTTGCTTCCTTTCCTTGGTTTACAAATATACTCTTTCTATCTCTTTCACATGTCAACTGCCCACATAAGTTACACGATAGTATATTTTTTCAAAGCTGGAAAAGGACAATGGGATTTTTAGGTCAGTTCCAGTTCTTGTTGCGCTCCGCTCTTTCTATCTCTGCCTCAATCTCAATCTCTCACGTATATTTTAACACTCGTCCTTTTTTTTTATTTTTTTTTTGTTCTGGATACACGGCGTCGTGCCTGATTTTCTCTTTCTATCTCTTTTACATTTGCTGTTGCGATTACCTTCACTCAAAGTGAGTCGAAATAGGCATGCTCTAAGCTACTGCGCATCTTCGTCGCGCCGAAAACTATTCCATTCTAGTGAATAATGCCCCGTTTTTACTGCCTGCGTATTAGTAATAATAATGTGTTTTTGGCCTGGATGTATGGGAAAAAACTTTTTATTTTTAAAAATAATATTAAATATTTCTTTTTATGTATAATGTATTTAAGTTTACAAACAAATTTAGTTTATTTTTTAAAACATTTACTGTTCCAGATACATGAAATGGATGACAAATTTTTGAAAGTGATTTTAATATATCTCATGCTGTCTTTATTGGCAATTAGAAGATGACGCTGGTAGTGATAACTATTTAACAGATGGTATATTACACCTATTTATGGTGTAAGCAAGAAAACCATAATAATTTGTTCGAGGAGCTAAACATAAAATGTTTTTTAGATTGATTCAGATTACACTTTCAACATTTGAGAAGTTACTCGATTTAGTAACTCCGTACTTGTTGGAACAAAACTCGAGTGGTCTTCTCGTAAAATCACAATTTGCTATAAAGTTGAGGTAAGAAATGAAGTTTTTACACAAGTCGGTAACTAGACTTAGTTCTGAAAGTTCTAAAATCAAATACTCTCATGAGACAAATGATTTTAATATTAATTTTTTTGTAAAACTATTATCAATAAACAACAAAAATTGCTTTTTTTACTGACTTAAAAGTAATTCTAAAAACTTTTTGATAATAAAAGTTATTATAATAAAAGGTAATGTAATAAAAAGTACTATAATAAAAGTTAGCAAGTCTTATTTCTACTAAATAATTGTCATTTTTAAAAAGTTTTTAGTTTTGGGAATAAATAATATTGGGAATTTTAATAATTTATAAATACGAAATTTTTACGATATTTACTGTTAAATTGTGGTGATATAAGCTAATTATGAGGCAAATAAAAAATAAGCTACTAATATAATTATTTATTTAGCTAATACTACTAACAATAATATAAGCCATGAGGTAAAAATTAGTTTAAAAAGATAAATAGATAAATATAAATAAGTTAAATAGGGTCGTATATCAAGCAAAGAGGTAATCATATATAAAATGTTAGCCATAATCGTCCAGACTTAGAATCCAACAATCACGATAGGCTCTCCAGTTACCGACTCTGCCTTGAGGCAATGTTTAATAACTGTATCAGAAACCTCCCAAATAAAAATTAAGTAAGGAAGCGATTTAAGTGTAATGTCGGACAGATCAGGCCTGACACTACCGCCATTACAGTCAGAGAATGATTTCTACTTGAGCTTGGTCAGTGCGACGTTCGATCTGTGATTAAAACGCAAGCTTCTGGATCCAGACGGTGTGAATCTAATTCCCGCGTTGAGTGCTTTCTTTTATGAAATATAATCTCATGTTTTAACATAGTAGAATAGTTAACTCGGTATAGTTAATAAAATATCTACGAAAATGTAGCGCAATGCTGAATTTCATACGTTAGAGTTTGAATTTCATATTTTGCCCTCTAAATAGTCTGAACAGTAACGAAAAATCAAATTTTATATCTCAAGTTCAGAAACATCAGATGAGTATTATTAATCACTGTAAGGTGGTGATGATTGATAAAATTTACATTTTTTTTTTTAAAAAGATAAAAATTATTTATATTTTGATAAATTTTTTGACAATTAGTATTAGTAGTTTTCTATTTTTTATTTATTATAAATTTATCAATTTTTCCTTCTCCTATATTTTAAATTTAATTATATTAAATAGTGACCAAAGATATGAATATTTTATAGTTTTTTCCGCAATAGTATGTCTAAATTCATGTTTTATTACTGGTATAATAATTTATTACCAAAAGGTTCATTACCTTAACTAAAATTTCTTAAATTTTTATCTACATTTTGTAATAAATCTAATTCACTAAGGAAATCAATGGTGATCTTAGGTTTGACTTGGAATTTTACCTTTAGGGTTATTTCTAGGTCAACTTAATTTATTTGATGGAAACCCCTATGTTTGATATCAGTATTCGAAAGAGCGGGACAATATACACGTTGTTAGGATTTTCCTCAGCTATCTAATAGTGACCTTGAATTTGACCTTGACAATGACCTTCAAGGTCATTTGAAGGTCGATTTTGTTTTTTTGAATGGGACCTCTATTTTTGACCTCAGAAATGAAAAACGCGGAAAATTTTAAGTTCAAATATGGCATTGACCATTTTCAAATTTTGTCCGTGGAAGGTCATGGTCAAGGACAATCTCAGGTTTCGTGCGATAACTTGAAACTAGAAGTCGTCGAAGGAAACTTTAAGACATAATATTCATGACTTTTCCCCGGTTACCCAATAGTGACCTTGAATTAGAACTTGATCATGACCTTCCACGGTAAAAATTAAAAAATGGTCAAGACCTTATTTGAACGTAAAATTTTCCGCTCTTTTGATTTCCAGAGTTAAAAATAGGGATCCCATTTAAAAAATCAACTTGACCTTCAAGTGACCTTGAAGGTCATGGTCAGATAGCTGGGTAAAAATCCTAACAATCATATATCTTATTTTTTTCCCACCATTGTTAGTTCAGAAGTTATCGTGCCGTTTCGGAACTTTTCAGACACCCTGTATATTTAAAAATAGTCCAGTATTTATTATGAAAAAAAATTATAAAGGTCTTCAGTCATTTTTAACGGAACATTAAACGGTGGCTTTGATTATCTTTAAACGTTATATTTAAGGTTATTTTATGGTCACATTCATCACATTAATTAGAATCAGATTTGTAATGTTGATGTTAAAGTGTAATTAATAAACATTGCAAGTGGAAAATCGTACTATAGTCTTTCTTTTGGAAACTATAAGAATATCAGTATGAATTTAGAAAAATATTCTAATCCATTCCGAGAGCTTTTTAATTGAATCCTTCTCCCCTCTAATTTCGGGTAGTAATGAGTAAATCTTGCAAAAATCAATATACAATAAATTAAAAAAATTATAAAAATGAATAATTAGCAAAAATTTGCAAAAAAATGTGAAAAAATTGACAAAAGAAATTAAGTTGACCTTGCAATGGCCTTGAAGGAGTCAAACCTAAAATCTATATGGGATTCCTTGGTGATAATTACTTGAGTTTAAAGCTTTATACTTTTTTGTTAACACTTATCCTCTAGAATTTTCATGGATTTCCATACTAGCATACTGATGCGTATAGATTTAAATTGATAAAATCATTTAAATAATACGTGCAGATAAAAATCAAAATCCCAAGCGAGTAAAAGATTTAAATGTTGCAATCGTAAACATGGCTAAGGCCACACCGTATGACGTGTCAAAATATTTCGGGTGTTAAATATTTAGGATAAATCTTTGAAATAAAAGCGAAACATATCATATAAGGTTTATCCTAGAGAAAATGTTTAAAAGAAGTAAAAATTAAAGAATAAATAAATCAAAATAAGAATAAATATGTACTTGCAAGAAAAAAAGACGCGATTTGGCGTGTAGCGATTAGTAGAATAATTATAAGTTAGATTCTTGTTAAATTGAACGCACTTAAAATACAAAAAAATTAGGAACTTCTAGTTCG
>UELX01005789.1:0-12660 GCA_900480035.1 Eupelmus urozonus | reverse complement strand
GTTTTTCGCCTATGTTAAATATTCTGTAAAAATTTTACTTGTAAAGGGCAAACTGCCCGTTTAATGGTTTAAATAAATAAATAAAAAAATTTTTATATTCTAAATTTTGATAATTAATAAAGAAATATGTATTTTATAACAAGTATAAGTAATTGTTAATTTATACAGTGATTTGATTTCTCTGCATTTGTGTTAAAAAGAAAAAGTTAATGAGACCAACTAACTTCCTAATTGACTGAAACAAGTAGATTAGCTCCGCGCGGAAACTATTAAAATTTGCTGGCCTCTAATGCAGCGGATTTCAACGAAAGTAAAAACTTAAACCTTCGTGTTTATTTCCTAGTTAAATGAATGAATGCACGCGTGCTCAGCCGAGCGTAACACACGTGACACACTGCAGATATATAATAGTATTACATTTCGTGTAGATACAGCTGATTGACAATTAGGTTTCCTATACCTTGTCATTCATGTTCTATGTATAACAGATGCATTCATGAAGCAGAGTCGAAAGTTTTGGTTTGTCAGTTGAATGGAGAAATTATTGCTGAATGAGTTATGCGATTAAAACATTAAGAAATTAATAATTTTTTAATTAATAAATTTTGATAGAATTAATTCTTCAAAACATAATTGTTATCATCAATTATTATTACAAGAGCCAAATTATTTAGAATTCTAATAAGAGTTAACTTAAACAGTTTTGAACGAGGGATTTACTATATTATCCGTGCAACAATCAAAACCATTAAGTTAAATAAACCCAAATTCCCCTCAACAAAAACTACCTCACAAAACCAATCAATCCATTAAAAAACAAACCACCATGACCTCCCATTCCGTCGAAACCCAAACCCACCTACACCCACCCACACACACATCAATTCCCAAAATCAAAGTCCACTCACGTCGTAGCCGCAGGTAGGTCGTCGCGGCTCGCTCATGGGCAGCCTCGCCGCGAGGCCGAGCCCGAGGAGCCCGAGAAATAACAGCAGGAGTCTCATCTCGCTGGCGGGTATATACAGACACACGGCCGGCGTCGTAGGAGCGACGCAACTGAGCCTCCGGACAGCCGCGCGCTCGTACTTATCAGCAGCGGCGATGCGGCTTCGAGTAGTTATATATAGTTGTGTTTGCGTGTCTGTGCGCTGGTGGGCTCGTCGCGTCGAGTGTATCTTATCTGGCCACTGGAGATCGTTGATTGGCGAGCCGGCGATTAGAAGACTAGATTATGGATATGTGAGATGTTGCTGTGCGAGCTTCTGCGAATTTTATAGCAATCGGCGGGTTGGTTTTAATATGGGGGATTGTTTATGAGATGTGCCGGAAGTTCTCCGGTGTTTTTTTTTTCTGTATTTGTTTCTTGGTTTATAATTCGTTATATAATTTTGTATTTTCTTTAATTCTAATTTTGTGAGGGATGCTTAAGCATAACTTTAAAATCAATTTGATTAAAAATTGTAATTAAATGTATGAAAAATTCCATCTACATCTCTTGTGTATATCAATAGATATAAAGTTTTTCAATATAAAAAATATTTTAAGTTATGCTTAAGCAATTTGAAAATATTAGCTAATTTGTATGCAAGACTTGCTAAAAATACTCATGCAACAATTTTTTTTTCCTTAATTCCGTTTTAGTACAGGATATCTACTTGTTAATCAGCGATAGCAAATCTTTTTCTCTTTCACAAATTTTACTTATAGTAAAATTGGACAAATTAAAAAAAATTATTACTTACATTATTTTAGTACACTGATGATGATCAAATATCAACAGAAATAATTAATAACATACAGCATGAAGTTACAAAGATTTGGCTCAAATTTAAAGGTATTTGTTTTTATTATGAAATGTTTGAAGATCTATATGTGAGGATAACTACAGACCATTTAAGTTTTGATGAAACCCAATGTGATCATTTTCTAAGACTGTTCGCTTTTGAGTCAAAAAATATGTTTTAATAATAATTGTAAAATAAATATTGCGAAAAGAAAGTAGAATTTTGTTCGTTTATTGGGAGTATAAAACGACTGTTTATATACACACAATTTAAATCAATAAGATTTAATCTTGTACCCATTTTTTATTCAGCTTCATTTTACAGTTTATGACCTAATTTTTTAAATTATATATTTTTAAGCCAGAAAATGATTCCTCATATATGTAAGTAAGTAAATATCTATTTTTATATGTATTTCTAATAAGCTATAAAAATTATAGTTTTTCCACACAATTTTTTCAAAAAGGCCCTATGATTTACAGTGTCTTAGAAAGTCTAGATAATATTTTTGAAGTCAAGTTTTTGAGATATTAGAAATTAAGAAAATGAAGTTTTCTCAAAAATTGAAAGTTCTCTAAATTTTTCCGTGTAGGTACTTTTAAAGTAATAATTTGTCTTAAAAGAAAGAAGCGTAAACTACTCACAAAATCTTTAAAGTCCTTATACAAAGTTAGTCGGAGGTCAATGCCAATTGCATTGTCGTAATATCTTATTTTGAACAATTAATTCTATAACACTCGGCGAAATATACATATATTTAATTTTTTCCACTGCATTGTATATACACAGAACTTATTTTTTGTAAGAATTAGAAGAAATAAAAAAAAAGAATCAAAGGTATTGTACGAATTAAGCTTTGACAATGAATACGAAAATGGCCACAACAATAATCGAGTCTAACATGCGACTGAGATGGTGCGATACCGTTCGGATTTAAATTTTCTTATCGATCGATTTCTGTGATTCGTCAGTAAAAAAAACAACGAACTTACGCCTGTCTACGATCTCAGAAAAACAGAGATCGACAATTGCGCTAAAGTTGATATGTGCATTATTTATAAATGTGAAAAATAAGTTATCAGAAAATAATGTCTTTATGTTTATGTTTTTTTTTTTTTTTTTTTTTTTATATATTTTCAAATGTTAATGCATATATATAAAATTAACGAAAGTCAAAGAGAGAGATCTTAGCTGCCTAAATGAAAAAACCCATTTGCGACCTTTCTGGATCCTTGAAGGAAATACATGAAACAATAAGTAATTATTTTGCTGTAGAATCCCGTGACTCTACATGGATCACACATAATATCCTTAAGTTTCCTAAATGAACCCATATGAATTTATAAAAATTTATGCACTTAATGCACAATTGATGTGGAATTCACAAACGTCCTATTCCGTTTCTGCATCAATCCATCTGATTCAAACTTTTGGATATTTTTCAAGTTCTTTGATTAATGTTTTAATTAATGTTAGGCCACATTATTTTATCTCCTGTAGGAAAATATATTGTCTCGAATGTTTGTATCCTTTTACATTATTTTGAGCTATCTAAAACAATAAAAAAATATTGAGTATCGATAAGTAACAGTATTAGAAAGAAGATTATAGTTGAAAGGTGTCGAAACAGTTTATCGGTGAAAGATTTTTGTTGATTATTTTGTTGTCTATTTGACACGAAGAAATTTATCTTAAGCACAGCTGTCTCTAGTTTTGAATGATATATAGTTTGATAATTTGAGCACTCAATCTGCATCACGTTAGATTGAAATAATAATAGAAGTTACCTTTATATGTTACAAATTAATAAAAATAAATTCATGTGAGAATTCAAACAATAAATGTTTATAAAATTGAAAAGTTTGATAAAAAAACTTCAATTTTTACAAATAATAATGTAAAAATTGTATAATGTATTGCATCAAATAAAGTAGATAATTATTTAAATATTTTAATAACATTTAATGTTATTTAATTTTTTCTTAAGCAAATTTAATTTTATATTGAAAACTCGATAATCTAATCAAAAATTGAAGCAAAGATTAATTATTATGAAGCAAAACAATAATTAATTATTAAATGACATTTATCCGTAGAGTTATGCTTTAAAAAATTTAAAGAAAAAACTCGATAAAAGTTAATCTATATTTGTTATTTTATCATTTACTTTATTTAATTGAAATTAATTTCACTATTTTTTAATTTTATAGGAATAAACAGATAAAATAACTACATTTTTAAAATTACTTCCTACAATTACTTTAAAGATTTTTGTTTTCTTGATATTGAACACATACCCTGGCTATATTTAACAATATTTACAATATATAATAATAAACACTGCAATCCTTTTTAATATTACTATTACATTTAATATTACAAAACATTTTGTAATCATAAATGCAAGAAATTATTTATCTTTATAATTACAGTTACAGATCGAATTGTTGCTTCGTCGCGGAAGAATATATGTATCGTTCCGGTAAAACAGGATGTTATAAAATGAGAAAACCTTCATGAACATTGAGAGAAATTTATTTTTATTATAACACATTTGAACATTTGTTACAATGTACATAGGTAAATATATATCTTTATGCTGATATTAACATCCATAGGCGTTTTTACAATAGCGATTTGACTCGAAAAAGAGAAAAATAAATTACTCAAAAATTCTTCAAAATCCTTATACAAAATTAATAACAGGCACAATGACAGTGGCATTTTCGTAATCTCTTAAGTCGAATAATCGATACAATAACACTTTTCGCAAAAATACACATATATTTTATCTGCTTCAATGCACTATATATATAACTTCTCTTCAACTTTCATCAACAATTACAATAGTAGATACGCACATTCCGGCAGCACGCGCAGCCGGAATAGTAGGGAAGAATTGATTGTATCGTGTGAATTAAGCTTTGACAAAAAAATGCGTGAACAGCAACAACAATAATCGCGTTTAGCGTGTGGCGATCGGTTTTAAACCCTCTTATCGATCGATCTCTACGATTTCCGCGTGTAACAAAACAGCGTGAGTGATTCTATGCGATCGTAGAAATAGTAGAAAGATCGAGCGTCGCGCGAAAGTCGGTGATAAGCGTATATATAACAACGAAGCTGCGGAAAATCGGTCATCGAAAAATAACGTTCCTTTCATTTATTTTTTAATGTTAATGTTAATGTATATTTATAATTAATAGGTCGGTGAAAATTCTCGGCGTTGTTTTTTTTCCTAGCGCACTGTCGTCTCATTCTCGCTCCGCTTCGGTCGATCGGTTTTGGGCTTTGCGGTCTTCTTCGAAATTCTTAGTCACCGATTGGCTTTTAGATTTCGTCGTTCGCAGGGAGATACATTGACTGTTATCAATAATCTTGATTTTTTTTAATCCTTTTGAATTATTTTATGCCATCTGAAAAAGAATCGAGAATCGATAAATGACATCATTAGATATAGAATTAGTAGTGAGATAAAAATGTTATGAAAGAATTGTCGAAGTGTGTTTGTAGTTTCTTATGTGGCATCGTTTGATATATGTAAAGCATTAGATGAATGGTACTTATTATTTATTTGAATAATAATAATAAATTTGTTCCGACATTTAAATGTTCATAAATATAAAAAATTTTAAAAGAAAGTTTAATTTTTAAAATGTCTAAGATTTAAACTTTGTATTATATTATATTGGAAAATTAAATATACTTAATTATATAAATATATATAAAAAACTAGGTACCATAAAAATAAAATTTATTGCTGTCTTTTTTCAATTAAAGCAAACTGTATTGTATTGAAAACTCGGTACAATCTTATCAAAATTTGAACTAACATAGGTTAATTATTATGTAGCAATACAGTAGTTGATTGCAGAATAGCATAAATTGTCTATATAAAAGCTAAACTATATTTGCAACTTTATTCATTTGTCTTTTTTAATTATATATTTTATAGGAATTAATTCCTTCATTTTTTTAGTTATCAAAAATAGTTATGTACAGTAATTAAAATTTAAAAAATCTCTTACTACTCTAAAGGTTCTCGTATTTTCGAACCTAAAATAAAACGAAAAACGAAGCCTGCCTAAAAACTCCTCGACATTTATAATACATAATAATAAACATCGCATCCTATTTACTAGCATTACGCAATCGTGAAAGCAAAGAATAATCACCTTTGACAGTTACAGATCGAGCTGGCGCTTCGCCGCGGAGGAGCATATGTATATCGGGTGCAGATAAATGTAGAAGGTGGCTTTTCTTTCGTCGGAAGCTTGTACAGGCGCGGATGCATTAACGACGCGAGAGCTGCTGGGAAGACGTTCGTGTGTATGTTTTAATGCATGTAATTATGTATATGTGTGTGAGATGACGTTTTTTTTTTAATGTACGGTGATGGTCGAGGCCCGCGTAAGAAGCTTAATATTAACGTTTTGTGGGTGTGTGTGCGTGTGTTCTGCTTGGCGAGCTTCTCGGCTTAGAAGTCCGAGTAGACGATTTTCGTATCCTGGGGCTTTTCGAATTTCACGGGCCGGTAGACCTGCTGGGTTTGGGACCAGCCACGCGGCGCCGTGTTGTAGTTGTTCAGGCTGTGGTAGCCCGCGATCTTCGGGCCATGGTAGCCCTGGTTCTCGTAGAGCTTGCCCGCTGTTGGTTGGAAAGTCAAAGTAATTAGTTTATTTGTGGTGAGATTTTTGCGTGCATGCTTTGGGTTTTTCGGTGACGTTAGGATGGGTAATGAAGTTTTAGTGGGGAATTGATAATGGAATGAAAAAAAAAACGATTATATTATCACCGGTCAATGGTTGCAAGTGAATACTTCTATAGAATTCTTAGTGGTAAAGCTACAACAAACTACTACACTGGAATGGCCTATATTGATAGTAGCGACTGATCAGGTCACGATGTTTTTTATACTTGAGATACTTTCACGTACCATTTCATAAAAACTTCCCATTCCTACTCATCGTATATATATCGCATGCAGATACATAATTTTCTTTCTAACAATAGCTCCTCTCTCATCGCTGAACAGATCATTCGCTACTCTTCAACATCAAAGCCACAAACACCAAAACGTCAACACACAAACGCCACAACAATCACAATGCCGAAAGCGAGAAAAAAAATGCCCATCTCCCCCAGACAGCGCGCCGCGGCTTGCGCACTTGCCTACTTCCTCGGTGTACTCCTGCTTGAAGCACTCGGGCGTCGTCGTACCAGCCACGAGGTTCTCCAGCACCGGCGTCTTCGCCAGCTGCTTCTTCTGGGCCAGAATATCCTCCTGCAGGGCAACGCCAGCCAGTGCTGCCAACCCAGCGGGCACGTCCTCGTTGAACTTCTTCGCGCCTGGATCCTCGAAGCTCTGCAGCTGCTGTCTCCTGCAGTACTCGTCGATTGTACTCATTGACGACGACCTGTTGCCGTTGGCGGTTATGACCTGCTGCTGCTGCAAGCTGAGCAGCCGCCTGTCGTCGATGCGGTAGAAGTCGACTGGTGAAAGCGAGTCGTCCAGAGATTCGTCGTCGTCGTCGTCATCTTCGTCATCACCTGAGCTGGCCGCGTAGCCGTTACCGCCGCGGTACTGGTTACGCTGCGCTGGTGGCTGCTGAGGCTGTTGCTGTTGCTGTTGCTGCTGGTGGTAGATGACCTCGCGACGCGACTCGAAGTAGCGGGATATGTCGTTCTGGTTGTTGCTGATGGGCGGTATGGCTCTAGGTGCGTACTGCTTGTACTGCATCACTGGCCGGCAGGTCTTTTCGAACTCTTGGATCAGCTGTTTGACGGGTACGGGAGTGTAGTCCTCCTGCGGCGTTCCTTCCATCTCTTCGTTGTTGCCGTTGCTCTGTTCTTGCTGTTGCTGCTGGTAGCCGTTGCTCTGTTCTTGCTGCTGCTGGTAGCCGTTGTTGCTGTTCTGGTAGCCGTTGCCGTTCTGGTATCCAGCACCGTTCTGATATCCAGCACCGTTCTGATAGCCATTGCCGTTCTGGTAGGCAGGAACGTTCTGGTAGCCGTTTCCATTCTGGTATCCGTTGCCATTCTGATACCCGTTACCATTTGGATAGCCGTTTCCATTCTGGTAGCCATGGTTCGGCATGTAACCACCACCGTTCGGTTGTTGATATCCATTCCCATTGTGATACTGACTGTGATAATGATGGTGACTGTGCCCGTTGTGATTCTGCCCATTCAAATAGCTATAACCATTACTCCTCGGAATATACGGCTGGTAATTACCAGGCTGGTAGTGATGATGATGGTTACCATTGGCCATCTTATTCCTAGCACCTCGACTGTAGCCGTTACTAACACTCGAGCCGCACGAGCTCCTGTAACTACCGCGCGAACCGTCAAAGCTCAATCTACGCGGCGATTTTTCCATCTTACAATGGCCATTGTTGCTTTCAGGCTCTGTACCCACTGCCACTTCGCGCAGGTAGATCTTCTTGATCTCGGTGTGGCAGGAGGCGCCGCAGTCTGAGTGAGCGCTGCTGAAGCTGCCGCGGGAGCACTGGTGCTGCTGAGGCTGAAGGTGGCTGCAGTCTGCGCCACGGGGAGAGGTTGTTAGTGGCGAGAAAGCCAGCAAGCTGAGCAGGTTGCTTGGTGAATGGGGGTGAGTGTGAGTTTTATTTTGTGGGGAGGGAGAAGGGTTTGAGTGATGATGATGTGCGTGGACCATCGGTGTCGGAAATGTGGTTTGCGTAGTGGTGAGATGATGATACAGATAGTGAGACGGTGATTTTACGTTGTACTTACTGAGTGGTACTTGGCGTTAACTAAGTTTTTATTTTGGAAATAAAATTGTAATGTGCTTTAATGCAGTGTTTAATTTGTAATATACCGAGGGCGAAAATATTTTTGTAATGTTTCTATTTTATTTTTAGCTGTGATTGAGATTTGAAAAAATTTGAGGAAAGTTCTAGAGTCATTTTTATTTTAGGCTAAGGTGTATAACTTCAATAGTATAATTATTATCTTAATCAGAACTTAATTGTCCAAAGGAGTAAACAACTAACGTGTATTAAAATGTACAAGATTAAGAAAGAGTGAATCTTTGATAATTATTATCAAGTTCAAGATAGTTACAGTATCAAAGTCTGACTTACAGATCTAGTTTGTCCGATAAAAAAGATATTATATTTATAATAGTTGCACCCATTGTTATTCAAAAAAGGTGCAATCATATATATTTATCATTGACTTATCTAAATCTTTAACGATAATCACGTAATAAATAAAACTTATCTTGTTTACGACCAGATTTCTAAATTGGAGTTGCAACAAAGCCAATAAAAAAAATGTAAGCTTTAATTATATAAAATTATCAGCCTGCACATTGTTCAAAAAGCATCAAATCCGCGAAGCTGTATACACCGCCAAGCACAATCTATCAAAACAGCGATAATCCATAAATAAACCGAATGCAAAAATCAACTTACTGGCAGGTGGAGCCGAGTAATCCATGGAAATGTCGACAGTGAAGGGATTGTAGAAAGGCTTGCTGTCAAACTTCGAATTCTCGTTCGCGCCAATATCCTGAGAACGTTGCACAAAAAAATAAAAAATTGCACACACCACAAAAGAAATCAACAGCGTACCTGCTTCATCGGGTAGGTCGGCGCTTTGCCGTACCCGTAGCTGCTCGGCGACTGCGGCTGCTCGGTGTCCACCACCCACTTTTCCGATCTTTTTCTGCGCTTCGCGAAGATCTCCGCACCTATATAACACAGAGAAGAGCAAAGTCACACGGGTTGCACACTCGCAGAGATATGCGATCAAGGCGCGGCAATTAAAAATAAGTCTAAGGGCAGCAAATTAATCGACGCGCAGGGATTTTATTATGTAAAAGACCGAGCTATTCTGGCAGAAGATCTGCATCACTGCCGCGGACCTAGATACTCTCCGCACGGATAATAACACAAGCGCGGGCGACTTTCACCTTGATTGAAGCTTTATAAATAAATGCGCGGGCGAGAAAAACCGAGCACTAGATTAACCACTGTATACATCACGATAGTCCCAAACCGACTCGCTCTTCACAAAGCTCACTGGCCAAACTTCTGCCGATTCGTAAAAACCAAGCACAGACGTTCCAAACAAAAACAAAGTGAAAAAAGGCAAGCCGCGTGCTTACGGCTGTGTTTTCCTGTGCCTGCGGCGCGTCAATTCGTCCGCGAGCCTCAGCCGGACGGCACAAAGGCCCGAGCCCAGCGAGTGGCGCTTATTATATGTACGAATTTTTGGCACTAATCTGGCCGCGCGCGGCGCGCCTCGAAAAGTTTGCGAAAAACTTTTTCGTAACAGGCCAGTCACCCCGACGAGTCCGGCGTCGAACCGGCTAAATATAAACCTTCCCCCCCGGCTCACCTAATCCATTTCTAACAGGCACGAGATGGGACTGAGCAAGTGATGTAAGCCGGTAATTATCCCTAATGGATTTTTGCTTGCTTCTTAGAGAGGTGCTTTCTGGATATTTTAGAAAAAAAGTTGTGTGCGCGTGGATTTATTTTTTTGAAAGAGGATCGGGCTCTCACCTCGGCCTTTTTGGTTGTTCAAGTCCCGGACGATGTCGAAGAGCCGCTCGGGATTCTGAGGTATCGACTGTATGTTCGACTCCTCGCCGAGCGCCTGGATGCCCTGGATGTCCATGACTTTGCCGCCCGGATTCATCATGCATTTCAGCGGCACTTTGTCCTGAAAGCGAGATGCATTGTTTCACGCTGGTTTTAGTTTTAACGGAGAGGTTTCAGTTTCTTGTTTTAGCAGTTTAATTTTTCAGGGTGTGAGGATGAATTTTTCTTTCATAAGGAATAAAACTACTTTTTAAAAAAAATTTAAACTGTTTTATAGAGTAGTAGTAATAACAGACTGTAAAAATCAAAAACATATAAGAAAACAGTAACTCACTCTGTGCACGGGTGACGATGGCTCCTCATCCTCTTCCGCGCCTGGAACCAAAAATCAAACCCCACCGATAATTCAAACAAACCGTTCCTCACCATCAATATCCTAACCATAAGCCATTGTTCGTGTAAGCATGTTGTTGGAAAAAGCGTAGTGTAAATAAAACAAAAAAAAAAAAAAAAAATTAAGCGTATATCTGAACGGTCGAGTCCATAATATCATACTTGCCGTTACCGTCGTGTATCCACTTGACGGAGCGCTTCTTCCGGTTGACGTACATCGACTGGCCCTTGCTCTTCACGTTCTTCACGTCGCTGAGGGAGGAAGAGATACGGCGCGCCAGCTCCACCTGGTCCTCCACCGTTGGGTGGCTCGGCGCGTAGAAGTACGACGAGGCGTACATTTTTTCTAAGTACAGAGAGCAGCCCAGTGACGATTTTAGAACGCCGGAGTTAATTGGGTGGATGGGTGTTTGTTGGGTGAGTGTGAGATTGGATGGCGATGAAAGTTTAGAAGTGTTTTTTAGGGATGAGTTTTTCTTTGTTGATGGTTTGGATTTTCTGTTTTTAGGTTTAGGTATGTTTGATGGATCCTGTCTGTTTCTACTGTTCGGGATGATGTTGGGATATTACGTAAGGGGGGAGCAAAGTGATAGTTGACAAGCGAATTTAGAAATTTAATTATTGACTATAGTGACTGAATAAGTGGAATTGTTAATTACTTTTTGCTTATCCTTGTAAATGCATAATATACTTCTTAAAATGCAAACATCATTTCCGGAAGCGTTAATCAATTAAGTAAATTGTCTACAGAATGCTAATTAGTTCCACTCTATTTTAAGTACACGAGCATTTTCTGATGCAATGAAATAATTACTTTTTATTTGAACATGTCTAGTTTGTTTTATTAAAAATTATTTCTTAATAATATAACAAAAAATATCTTACTATTTTTCATGTTTAATAGCTCATTCGAGTCGGATGCCGGTGTGAGCAACTTTTGCAAGTTGATCGGCGTCGAGTGTCCGCTCTCCTGAAAAACCAAACCAAATGATCCCACAAAACCGGCACTAAACCAGCAAGCAAATCGCCCCAATATAAAAGACATCCAACTTACCATGTCGAAATGTAGTATTTTGGAGGTAAGGCTCTCGAGGAAATTGCGCTTGGTGGGATCGTGTCTGTCCGAGGGCTTGAAACCGCGCTGGCGGACTACAACATTGTCAGCGGAGACGCTGCGCTGCAGGAAGCTGGAGCCGCCGCTGCTGGTCTCGCGCACGTAGCTCACGCGCCTGTTGCTGCTGCTGCTGCTGCTCGTGCCACCGGCCCCGGCAGAGCCGGCATCGCGCGTCTCGCTCGACTGGAAGATGCTGTAGGCCGCGTTGCTTAGGATATTGCGCTTGCTGCCGTTTTGCCTGTCGATTGGACAGAGTTGAGTTGAGAGTTTTGTTTTTGTGAGGTTTGGAGGTGGTTTGAAGGAGGAAAGCTAATTTGGGAAAGTGCGTTACTGAAAATTTATTAACGAATTTGGATGGTTTATAAAGCTTGGCTTGGCAATTTATTCGGTTGATTTATCAACTAATTGCTGGGATTTGTTGACATCGTCTAAGACAGCCTAACACAATGATTTATGTCGTCAATTGTCTGAAAATTATTTTTATTTATTTCTTTTTATAAATAAATTGCAGCATACTTAGTTATATGATAAATAAACAAATTCTGCGTTAGAATGGTTATCATTCGATTAGCGAGTATAATGATTACCACGAACTATTCATTTATTTTATTTCTCCCGGTATTTCAAAGTTTATAGCAATCGATAGTCTTCTAACCCTACATTAAATAATTAAATATACGTTTAATCTAGAAAATTTGCACGAAATTAAAAATGAAATCTACACAGTAGAAAATTGTGTGTTTTGTGTAAATTGATGCTTAATACACAAATTCTGTGTAAATATATACAAATTTTC
>UELX01005788.1:0-12661 GCA_900480035.1 Eupelmus urozonus | reverse complement strand
GGTTAATAATTGAAGATTTTCGCTTTTTGAAGGGATGTAAAACAAAATGGATAGTTAAATTTTTTCTTCTTAATTTTTTTGAGCTTATACTTATTATTTATTTATAATTACTCAGATTTTAAAAATATTACATTTAATTTAATGACATAAAATAAGATTTTTTGAAGCAAAATAAATCATCGTTTATAGACAATAAAATGTTAGTACAAGAATTGCAATTTTTTTCTAATTGTTAATCTTAAAGTATTCGTGCAATCGTGAAAATCTATATTATATTATTATTATTGAATATAATAATCTTATTGTTAATTATTTATTATTTTTTCATATCTTTAATGTTTTTATGCGTAAAAATATAATAAGAAAAATTAAATTTTTAATTTGGCTCGAACACCCCTTCAAACTTTAAAATATTATATATCATGTGTGAGATCATCCAACCATATTTTAACTTCTACGCTTACTTCGTTCATTAAAAATTAATATGAAATATTAAAAAGTTAAAATATATTTGAAAAAGTATTTGGTAAATAGTTTCAAAATTCTTTTTTGAACTAAAAACTCTCATTAGACATATTATTACTGCTAAATTTTATAACGTAAAGTAAGTACTGAAAAATGAAGTCATTTTTAACAGAAATTTACTAAAATGAATAAAAATACTCGCCCACCTATGCTTAAAATGCATTCGCCAGAAAATCTCCCAAAAAACCCTAATCACCTTACAAATCCCAATTTTAAACGAAAACCCAAAATCTACATCCGTCTACACTTACAGTCATCCCAGACGCCTCAAAACCCAAAAATAACCCAGCTTAGAATAAATTAGCCCTCTCCGTCCCACAGCAATAACCACGCATCTATCCAACTCGCTAATCCACCTCACACACAATGACGCTTTCTCTCGGTGCGGCGCGTATCTGTACAGGCTCACCGAGCGAGCGATAAACGCATTCGTCTAATCATTAGATCGCGTGTAATCCTTACGGGGCTGTACCCCCTGTGATCCAGCCAGCGGCGCTTGCCAAGGCGACTCGCGCGCAATTTCAATTTAGACCGGCTCTATAACCCTAATCCCGACCCGAAATCGTAGGTATACTTACTGTGCTGACCGCTATTCCATCCGCAAAGCTGAAAGGTCTTCTCGCCGGATCTCACCTGCAAATATCCCAGAAATTTCATATCCCCTTGCTCTGCTTGTGGGGATAGACTCGCCTCTGTCTACGTGTGTGTGTGTGTATACATAAGCGCCAGCCTCAGCGGATTTCATTACGAGAGGAATTGCTATTTCTCTATGTGTGTGTGCAGTACACACCAGGCAAGCTGCTAATCTTATCAGCTTTATAAAAGTCGAATGAGTGTGCGCCCGTTTTTGCTTATCTTTGGCAAAAAGGGACTTTGTTTATGAGGCTGCGGCTACTTTATATTTTCGTAATTGACTTAGTGTTTACGGTTTTTAGCGTTTTAAGGAAAGTTTCGAGGGAGGCTCTCTAGCGCGAGATTAGTAAAAAGTTCAGGGCTTCTTTAATAACCCGGAGTTTTATTTGCAAAAGGTAAGTTGGGAAAATGTTATATCAAAGTTTTTTAATACTTTCTCGATAGACCTAGTTGGAGTAATGTTGTTTCTTTGTAAATTTCCGTCAGTCGGAATAAACTAATTAAATTTTTCAACTAAACACTTAAAGAGATTTTTGTATGTGATTAAATCCGTATTAATTTATACTTTTAAGAAAGTTGTCATATTAAAAAAAATAAATAAATACATTTTTTTTAATACTTTTTTTTTTATAAAAAAAAATTGTTAATAATACAAAAAGTACTGGGATTAGAGAAAGACTTTTACTTCGAAATTAAATATCTTGGCCAACAGATGGATGAATTTCAATCTAATCAGACTTACTTTCTTACTCTCTTGCTTTTTATCCGATGCCAGCTATATATGATTCTTTTTCTGGCTCTTCTTATGTTTCGTTCACGAAATATTAAAGATCAAAGCAGAAAAAAACTGGCTAAAAGGCATAAGGCTTTCTCTTGCTGAAGAAATTTCAAAGGTATAAATAAATGAAAATTTCTATTCCAAGCGAATATTGATAATCAATAACAAAGTTACATTTAAAAATACTTTTTAATTGTAGAAAGAGCCAAGAAAATAAAAACTAATGAAACTAATTGCGAAATTTTTTTTAGAACCTTTGCAATTACGAGATTTCTGTTTCATACAAAACAAACATTAAATAAATTACATAAAAGACTCACATGACTTTACAAACATTTCAGTATCAAAGTACAATTTTAAAGATCGATAAAACCGAAACCGAATACGCTTTCCATTTTCCAAATATTTGACTATCCAAACATCACCCGCCAAAGATACTAAAACATTAACCCAACGAGCAACCTTCCACAACCCATCTCGATTCCTCAACAAAAGAGCTCATCAGAAAAAGCCCAACATATCTAATCTCACCCAGACATCCAGCCCAGCAAAAGGTGAAGGCAATAAAGGGCAGAAGAAAGAAAAAAAAAGTTACCAGCATAACGTCGTCGTCGCAGACTCCCGTCCTTCGATTCGGCTGTCCCTGAAAGCAAACAAACAAATGATCGTCTCGATTCCGCGCTCACAAAGAAAGAAGCGGGGAGCAAAGTTCTCGCTTACGGCCAATAAAGCCGGGCTAATCGATTAATTGTCCCACGGCCCGACTTGAGGCCCTCGGCCAGGGGGCGAGCTTTCCGGCCGCCCATTAACCCTCCGAAAGTTCGGGAAAAATTCAGAGGGAGGGAAAAGCGGCTCTCTTTGCTGTGCCCATACACCGCCGAGTCGCCCCCCATTGTAATTTTCGTCGACAAAGAGTAGTGCGTCCCTCCTCTGTGTGTGTGTGTGTGTGTGTCTGTGCGTCTCGTATAACCTGCGTAGTGGTGCTCTTATTGTTAGACGGGCCAACAATGGTCGAAGGGCGCGCTACAAGCGGGCGTATATATCCCCCCTCTCGGCTGAAATTCCGCTCTCTCTCTCGGCTACATATAATTCAGCGAGCAAAAGCTGCCGTCTCCCCCCTCCGGGCCGCGTGAATAAACTTCGCTCGATTGCCTTCTTAAACTTTTACGGTGCAGACGCGCTCGTTCACCCACACGCGCGCACACGTGTATGTATACACGCGCGCACGTGGCTTGGTAAAAGGAAAAAATAGTTCGGCGCAGCCGCTCTAGATTCTGAGGCACAATGATACAAGAGGGCTGGGAAGATGATATTATAGCTCTGCATTGCGTCGGGGCTCGTGGATGATTTTCCGGATGGAAATAGTCCGAGGTAGCTCGATACTGCGGGGTATTTCTTTGGGCCGCGCGCCGGTGCGTCTGGATTTTATGCACATTGTTAGAATAGATGCAGTCGGATGCTGGATTTTTCTTTTGCTTTGTTGGCGTTGCGGGATTGTTTGTGAGGAGCGATTGAGGCGAGGAAGGATTTTAAATGATCGGGTATTGTTTTTATGAGTTTTGACGTAGTTGGAATGCGGAAGCTTTGAAAGTAAATGTTTGAAGAAAGGTATTGGTATTATAGCACAGTGGAAAATCATACTTATTGTATAATAAAGTAAAAAGTATACAAAATGTATATTGTACCATTACATAACTTTATTAGGTACTTTAGGATGTCATTAAAGTCCTTTAGGATGATTCTGTAAGTGTATGTTATGGGTCTGTCATGAGCGAGAACTTTACTACTGACCGACGTTTTTAGTCGACGTTTTAGTAATCATGCTCTCTAGTTGTTAGTTTTTTTTTATTAGTTATTGAATTTCATAACATTGATTTTCTTTGTTTATTATTTGATAGGGTAATAACTAATTAAAAATATAAACAATTAACAACTGATGTTATTAAAAATTTTATTATAATAATATTTTTCTTAAGAAATAAAAATTTATATTGTGTACTTTAAGGATTTTTACAAGCATCAATATTGAAAAATTTCTTTATAAAAATATTTTCTTTTACAAATATACGGATCAATAAATTAATAAACAAGTTTAAAAAGATCAGTTTCTGAAGATTTTTTACCTATATAATTGAATAGATAAAAAAAATTACTAAAAATGTATAAAATTGAAATATTTTTAAATCAACCAAAATAATTATTAACCATTCAAACTAAACTCAATTCCAAACATACATTTCCAAAAAAATTATTAAAACGCACACATCCATACATAAACCATCCCACTCCACCACAACCTCTCTTCAAAGCCAAACTATTCCCCAGAAAAAAAAAATTCCACAACCCAAAACCCACATGCATCCAAAAGCACACCGTGCGAGAAAAATCGAGGGCGTGGTTGCTTACGATGTTGAAGTGTAGGAAGTCGATTCTCAGTTGACTGACTTGCTGATCGATCTTCTTGACGAGCACTGAACAATTCATGCCCTGATCGATGAGGTTCGGGAATCCTGGACTGGTTACGTACGTCAGATTGTTCTGCACCTCGCCGCCGCAGCTCGTCGCGACTTATTGGACATAAATAATATATGAGAATGCCGCGCGCTCTGCGTGCTCGAATTATTCGCGCGTCCCAGAGGGATCTGCGGGGCTATATGTGCAACGGTGACGTCATCGAAATCTCGAGGCGACTTTGTAACTTTGTGGAAAGTTCGGGGGGGTTTGAATTTTTTTTAGGTGTTTTTATGTTTTGCTTTCTCGCTGGTTAGGTGGAGGCGTTTGTTTTTGAGGGTGTTGTTGTTATGGGAATTGTTTGCTGATAAGATGTATTGTTTGTATTTTAGGTACGATTATTAATATATAGGGAGAGATACATGTATGCAGCTCAAAATAGCCCACTATATAAAGTTCTTGTATTCTTATTGAACGTTCTATCTTATTAAACTTTACAATAATATCAAATTTTTCGCACATTAAAAGTAATTTTTCAAATATCCATAACGTAGCATATATAATTTCTAACTATACCTACTTGCAGTTAAAATATTCTGGATTAAATAATTTCAGCGCGCAGGTATTTTTTATTTTTCAAATTGTATTCATTAAAATCGTAAAATGTTATTGTTGCCCATTTGGCTCTCTCGACTGTATTTTATTTGAATCACATCTTAAATGTGATTTTTATAGGTCATTTAATTTTACTAACTCAGACGTGAAATGGGCTTTTTTTTATACCTAAAAATAACGTAGAAAATTGTCGATTTCCATCTTTGTTTGAAAATCCTGACAAAGTATACATATATTTTTCTCCCTTCTCAAAAATTGTATAAATACAAAATCAATAGTTATTACTAATAATCTATTCTAATTTTTATTTGCACATAAAAATGTTAGAAAAATGCTTTATAAATGTGCGGTTATTGTTCATTCATATTTGATTGTTTTAATTTTTAATTCTTTAAGATGATTTAACGGTAGATCGTGTTTTTTGTTTGTTTAAAAATAATTATTTTTTAATTGAATTTGAAAAAACAATTTAAATATCTGATAAAGAAGTAATAAAAGACGAAAATTGATATTGCAAATTTAATTTAAAACTAAATGATTAAAAGTTATACCCAAAGTAGTTACATACACAATCATATTGATGCATCTCTCTTAAATAAGATATTACTTTTCTTTCCAATTATTCTAGTAAAATATAATGTATTTGATTAATTAAAATTTATTAAAAGTATTTTAAGTGCTTTCTCAAATTTTATATTTATATGAAATATTAAATATTTTCAAAAATTGTCCAAATAATTTATTGAAATTGAAAAGGTGAAAAATTTTCATAATAAATCAAACTATTAAAATACCCCATTAAGTCTGAAATTTTTAATTAAACTTGGTGGAAAATAAAATTGTTTTATCGGCCTTTCCGTTTAATAAACCCGCATTCCCGTTTGCAAATTACTTAACTTTGGAATGAAAAGCATCTAATTTTACCAGCAAGGCAGTAATATAATAATTTTTAAATGCTTTTTTATAATTTTATGTTTCTTTTGAAATGCCTATTGGTGAACTTTTCTTTATAAAGGCAATTATAAGTAAACACCTGCATCGAGATATTCCCTCTACTGATTTAATTAATATTTTGACTTATTATTATATTTTTATTTACAAAGCATCATTGAAAAATTTAATTAGTAAATTTTTCACATAGCTGTAGCAAAAATAATTGTATAATAAATCACGTGAAAATCACGTAACATTATGAAACAAAGTCACGTTTGAAACTTGATTTGAATACTTCTTTGATTTTCCAAATGATTTGTCAAAAGAGTCTTCAAAAATAACTCAAAAGAAATCAAATCAAATTTTAGTATCTTTTATACATGATTTTTTCTCTTATAATACATATCACATGATCTGTCACGTGATTTGACATGTGATTTATTTCAAAGATAAGACCCCCGTATGAATCAACGACTAACACATCGAAATCTCGAAATCAATCATCAAATTATCCACTCCATTTTAAAACAAACCTAATCACTCTCATCCAAAACCGTCGCTTCATCATCATTACCCCGCAGCGCCCATATCGAAATCCGAAAACAATCGGCCGACCTCACGCATAAATATGTGTTTATTTGATTAACACCAGCACAGCCCCCAAGCCCCCTTCGCAAATTCCCTTATATACATCGGCGCGAGTAGCCTCCGCGTACATCGATAACACGCTTGAATAACGCACGATCGGTCAAAATTTAGTCCCGGCAGTTTGCAATCGAACAACCCCACGTCGAATCCCCTGCAACGCCAATCAAACAAAATTACCCCCTCCCCCCTCCGCCTTTTCACCGCGCCTCGGTTTAATCCGCGTTAATTACACGCGTCGATGGAATTACAATTGAATATTAAAGCCGCGACCCGCGCTAATTAAATCGCTGGCCGAGTAATCACGGAGCTTTCGCGGCCGCGGCGCTCCGTCTATTTCGAGAGCGCGAAAAAAAGCTCTCGAGAGCTTGCAAAGCTCCTCTATCTCGCGAATTATTGAAAACGCGCACGAGTGGCCCGACAATAAAACAAAGTTAAGTCCCCGTCCGCCTCGCGTTTATAGAGGCTCGCGTTACAGAGCTTCTGCGCGTTGACGAGAGCTGCCGATCGGCGCGCGCGGGCCACCCTCGAGGTGCTTTATATTTTATAGCGCGGCCTTTACAACCGATTTGATTGCCCGGAGCGCCAAAGCGGAGGGGGCGTCTTACGGAAGGAAAGCTGAGACAGTCGTCTTTCTTCCAGCGGGGGAAATTCCCGGGCAGCTTGCGCAAGAAGAGCGCCGTGTGTCTATAGACAGAGAAGGAACGAGCCCGTCTCAAAGGGAAAAGGTCTTGGCTCTCCCTTTTTTCTTCTCTGCAGCCTCTTCCTTCTCTCTCTCTCCCTCTCGCATAACAAGTCGCCCATTCAGCGGCGCCTAACTGCAAGCTCGCGGCCGGCTCTCTCTCCAGCGCTGCAAGCTCCATTCAAAGCCGCGCGCGCGCGCAAGCTCTGAATGTTTGCACGAGCTTCGCGCGCGGAAGCGAAACAACTCGGAATAACTCGGGAGTCTGAAAAATTCAGGGCTGCCGCTGCAGCGCTGGCTTCATCTTTTTTTTTCCTTCTTTAAAGCAGAGAGACGATTTTTAGATAGAGGAAGGGAGCAGCACGTGAATGGCGCGCGCGAGCGGAATGTGTGTGAGAGGGCGGCTTGGATAAGAGCCGGCTGTGTTTGCTTGACCCTTCGGCAGCCGCTTCTTTGCTGGCAGGAAATTTTTCGAAAATGCGCGCTGGAGGAGGGAAAGAGAGAGGAGTGGGTTATTATATTGCGAGGGAGCTTTGTGCTGTGGGTAGCTTTCCGTGCCTCGTAGTCTGCGTTATTTATACGAATATCTTGGGCGTGTACTTTTTGTTTTGAGTGCCGCCGGGGAAAGGGAGCGAGCTTTCTTATTTGGAGGGGGCTTGGCTTGGAGGAGAGTGGATATGTATGTGCGGATGTGAATGCGAGGAGCTGAGGTGAAATTTTTAAGAACGGGATTGTTTGTGGGTGTTGCGTGAGGGGATTGTTTGGGAGCGAGGAATTGTTGATTGGTTTTTTGGAGATTGGTTTGGATTTTGGTTTTTTGATTATTTTTGTTGTATTTATAGTTGGTTCATAAATTGAGGACAGTAAAAAGAATATCGAGAAATAATAATGTTGAGTTGGGGTATTAATAGAAATAATTTTACTTCGATAAATTGTTTTTTTAATTTAATGAAAATTAATAGAGTCATTAATTATATTTTTTATCGCGTAAGAAAGATATAACTTTTCATTAAAAGGGAATTTATAAAAATATTAAAGTAAGTTCTTAAGCTGTGCAAGTATGAAAAGTTTCGTGCATATCATTAAAGACATTATGAAAGTTTCCACTTTAGTAACATCCTGGTCACCAATTCAGTATTTTTTCTTCTTTACTTCTTAAAAGGACGTCCTATTTTCTATTCTTGTTTAACTTTAGTTTTGCAACTTGTTTTTTACAAACACATCAATTGTTCCGTTTTAACTTTTAAAAAAATCTGTAAAACTTGAATACAATTTTATAGCATTAAAAATTTAATAAATGTCAATAGAATTTTTATCCTTATCTATCTGCTTTATTTTTTCAAACTGCAATATATAATCAGCACATCAAGAAAAAACAATAAACATTTTCTATTTCACCAAATCTCGCAGCTACAAACCAAATCCCGCTTAGTAAACTTTTTACCTCCTCTTAATCGTCATCGTCGAACTTTATAGCGGCACTTTGCTCGAAACTATCAATCCAACCGCGCATCGCAAAACTAAGGTCGATGATATCTGCAAAAACCCGTAAGAATCACCGAGTATATATCTGACATTCTTTCCACGTCTCCAGCTCGCAGGAAAACGCAGCGAAGCGAGCCAGAGCTCGGAAGCCCGCGGAAATGATTTGGTCTTGTTCCTAAACGAACTCGGACTCATGAAATATGTAACAAGTGGTTTCGGAGATTCGCGATGGAAGTTTTTTATCTCGACAATCGGGGAGCTGCCCCGGCGAAGTTTAACTGTTTTAAAACGAAAAGAGGTGGGATCGATAAGCAATAAAGTTGTAAAAATTTTAAGACCGATTTGCGAACGTGTCTTCGCGCTCGTGAGATAAATTATTTTTATCGGGAATGGCTGGCTTGGGATGGTGCTTTTTCGGTATTTAACTGTGAGAGTGGTGCTCGTTATTTACTTGTGTGTGTGAAGAATAAGGTTTGAAAGTTGAAATTTTCTTGTTTGACAAAGATATTAAAACACAATGGAATTAACTGAATAAAAATTTAACTATATGAATACTAAATCATCTGGCCGCTACAAAGTGATTACCTGGATTTGTCATCGGAAACAATGAAAAAAAATCAGAAGATGAATACATATTAATTTTCAATTATCAGCTCATTTACTGCATCTACATACTACATTACCATAACCCGATCCATTTAAAGCCAATCAACGGACCTCAACAAAACATCAACAATTAACAAAACCAAAAAACCCACCCAATCATCCTCCTCCAAAACAAGCCGCAATAATTCCAAACTCGTCCATCCCGACAAAACACCCGCTCTTTTTCAAACGCACCACCAACCCAGCCATCTCTCCTCCTCATAATCTATTCATCATCGAACGTAAAAACCGAGGAAATAAAACGTGCGCAACGTAAAAACACGAAAAGAGAGCTCGTTTCTCTCTCGGCATAACTGTCATCATACTCGCACACGACCACCCCTCAAAAAAAAAAAAAAACGAGAAGTCGATTACTCCAGCAGGAGAAAAAGAGAGAAAAATAAAGAGAGGAGAAGATAAGCGACATCCCAAGCAGTCAATTCGATGCTTGCTCATATAAGCCAACCAGCCAGCGCGCACGCGTATGCATAATCATCAGGCGCCGGCTCGCTTTTATGTAGGACGACGAGTGGCCCGAACCGAAAGGCAATCGAGTCTAACTGTACTCTCGTACGCGAGCTCGTGTGTGTATCTCTCCGGCGAGATAAACCCGTGGAAAAGACGACGCGTTTTTCGCTCCGGCTGTCGGTGTGTATGGCCGAAAAAAAAAATTCGCTCTCTCGCCTTAATTTCGTTCTTTATGCTGCGCGGGCGCCGGCTTTTTTTATCCCCCTTCTGATTCTCTCTTTTTCGCTCGTGCGTCAGAATACTTTTTCCGCTCGACTGGAAAATTTAATGAGCAAAATGGCTGCTCCAGCGTTTTTCCAGAGGTTTCGAGAGAGAGAGAGAGAGAGAGAGAGAGTCGAGATTCTGCGTGTCTGGCGGCCTGTAATTTTCAGAGTGGCTGGATGACGAATTAATGGGATTGCGATTTGGTAATGGGTGTAAGCAGGTTTTTTGTGCTGCGAGAATCGTGGGATGAATTATGATGCGTTATATATTGAAGGAGGTTTCTTGCTGCGGGAACGGCGGTTTTGTGTTGGGAGATTTTGTATCAAAATACGTGATGAATTTGTAATAGAGAACCCGTTTGTTTTTTTTCGTAATTATGAACAATTTCTTTTTTAAAGCTGCTTTTGGAAAAATTAATAAAATATTATGTATATTTTTATAAAAAATTGCCAGTCAGAATAATTCAGTTAATTTATTAATGCTTATCCTCAAAAACTTAATTTATTAAATTAAAAAATGATTATTTTTGATGAAAATGATCGTTTGTATTGATTAGTAAATATACTTTACATTTACATTTAGAAATTTTAAGTTTACATTATTATACTTAAAGATTACATGAAAAATATAACTTTTCTTTACATTGATCCTCTGTAGAAATAAAATCTTATAAATATTAATAAAACAATTCATTAATATTAAGTAAATTAGTTCGTCATTTTGTTAGCTGAACGACAAGAATTTATTCGCGAAATGATAAATTTCTTCCACGCCAAGACAATACAGCTCATTTTTCATTGATTCATCGAAATATTAAAAATTGCATCGTTTGAGTAAAATAACCTGATTCTTCGCCCGGCCGTATCATAAAAAAGTATTTCGCAGAATCAAGCATTTGTAAATAGAACTTTTATTATGCAACTTCTCAGAGCCTCAGTTATTTCCTTTCGCGATAAGTAAAGAAAGAAAAATCACATCTTCCAAAAGCAAATATCAAGTATTCATTTCCACATAAAAAATCAACTTCATCATTCAAGCAATTTAAAATCTGAATACCGAAAGTACAAACTTACAACTTCCACCGCAATTTAACGTTAAAATCCTCACCGAACATCCTCCACAATGACAATTACCCCGTCTCATAGTCAAACCCATTCCTCAAAACCCACTTTTTCCCCAACAATTCATAATTCAACCATCCCCGCCTCCCCCACCAAAAAATCCCCAAAAACCTCCAATAATAAACATATCAATTATGCATTAACCCAAACGTTCGCGTATACATCTGGAGATCCGAATACATTACGCTCGGGAGGGGGCGTGAGGGGGGGGTGGATCAAGCAAATTGCTCGGCTCTGATTGTTCCGACAGCGGCGCTAGTTCGCGAGAGAGAAAACTCCCCGGAGAATTTATCGGAATCCGATGGGGAATAGCTGGAGCGGTAATTGCATTCGATATTAATATATATAGGGGCGCTTACGCGAAACGCCGGTATATAGTGAGCAACTCGCGAATACAAATAAAATTAGCGTCGGGTGGAAAATATAAGGAAACGCGCGCAGCGAGAAAGCAAACCTCGCGCGGGATTTATAGGGCTTGGACGCAAATGAAATGGCTTCGCGGGAGAGAATGAGAGAATGAAAATTGTTTTGTGTGTGTGTATACTTACAGACGCAGCAGACGCCGAATCCGAGGGCGCAGGGGCCGTGGAAGCTGCCGCGCTGTATGCGGCAGTCGTACGTGTTCATGCATATTCCGCGGCGGCGCTTGTCCGCCGAGAGGCACTCTTCTGCTACCGGCTCCGGGAAGAAATTCAGAACTGAAAGTAGAGAGAGAGAAAAAGGTTGCAGGTTTGCATGCTTTTTTTAGTTTTAATTCCGAGCGCTAGAGGGCCTAACTGCGCCGGTGGGACTGAGTGGATTGGGTGCAGGGATGGGGCTGAATCTTTGATTGCCGAAGAGGGGGGAGGGGGAAATGGTTATGCGCTTGAGAGTTGCAGTGGAATCGTGGAGAGGTTTGCTTTTTTACGGGGATGTATCGGTTGGTTTAACGGTCAGGTGGGATTAATTAATACTGTTTTTGTAGTTTCTAGAATTTTGGTGCACGGAGAGAATTTTTCCATAAAAATTACAAGAAATATCACGGTAAACCTGGGATGAGTTGTAGCAATTCGCTCTACTTATAGCTTGAAACTATTTTTCCGCTACGTAGAACAATTTTTACCGTGATTTCCATAATTTTTTTGGTTTGATATTCTCTATAATTTTTATGCGGAAAAATTCTCTCAGTGTGGGTAGTAAGTTATTATTGTGTAGTCACCAGAAATACATTCTATACTTTTTATTACAAAACAGTGAAATCAATTAATGTATTTGATATTTTAAAATTATATGGAAATATAACTCATACACTATGGAATTGTACTTTATTATAAACAGCATAAGAAATATTATTCAAATATAGTATAAGGTAAGTTGGGTGAAGACGCCATACTTAAGGGAAAATTTCAAATAAAATCTACACAAATTAAGTAAACT
>UELX01005787.1:0-12662 GCA_900480035.1 Eupelmus urozonus | reverse complement strand
GCTGCATAATACTAAATATTGCGAGAGTACACAAAAGCATTATTAAACTTATTTTCTAGAACTTTTTATCAACGATCTTGCATAAAGATTTAGAATAAAAGTTTTGCCGTACTAATAAGAAGGCTTTTGATATGTTTATAAGAAATAAATAAGTTTAATTTATTCAATTAACTAAGCCTAGCGTACATAAAGTTAAAATCTGACGCTCGAAAAATTTTGTAAAAGAATAATAGAGCCGTGACACTATTAGAAAATAGCCACACTCGAAAATCCATAACAATGTACCCCACATACTTCTAAGAACAGATTAAACGTACTTTAATTCTAGCCTTAACAACTCCAAATCCTAAAATAACGAAAAGCTCTCACTTCGACCAAAAACATTTACATTTACAACCCTACCTCCCGGAATAACCCAATAACCATCCACCCCCCCCCTTCGAATCAACGTTTCGAATTCCTTGCAAGTCGCATCCCACGTAACTGCAATTTCACTCACCACCGAACTTTTCTCTCTCTCTCTCTCCCACCCTCTTAACTGTATTTCGGTACATCCGGCGAGCCGCGGAGGGAAGTCCGCAGTGAGTCACGGCCAGTGACGTAGAGCCAGAGAGCGCCTCGACGTCGGCGAATCGTTGTCGATTTTTCGGACGCGCGCGCGCACGCTACTGCCCTAAATACAGTAAGAGAGGAAGAACGCGTGTATAAGAGAGTCGAGGGGGCGGCTAGAGTCTTGAGGCGGAGGGTATATATATATACGGATTTATCGGGGAGCGCGCGAGCTTGCGGAGCTTTAGGCGGCGGGTTTAGCGTTTGGCTGATGCGTTTATCTTTGGGGGTTGTGTAGCGCTTGTGACGGCGGTTTTGTTTGCGATGGAGTTTGGGAAAGATGATTTTTTGTGGTGTGGAAGGAAGAGGAGTTGTTGAAATTTTTGTTGATTTGTTTTTTTGAGATTTAGTCAGTGTTTCTGTTATTGATGCAATTTCGAATTATTGTTTTATTGAAAGGTCAGAGGGAACTGCAAGTGTATTCGTAAATAAACGTGACTCCTCGTTTAACTCGATGAAAAAAAAAAAGAAGAGACTTTGAAGCTTTGCAAGCTTAGCCGTCCTTGATCGGCGTCGATTCTATTCGATCGCGCGACCTTTGACCTCGCTTAGCAATCGAAGCCGCTTTCCTTTTACGCGATATCTGATTCTTTTATGCTAGAACTGAACAACTGTTCAGCTACGCCGGCTTGTGTAAATTAACAATATCGCGTCAATTGACGATGGAATTCCAGGCGTCATCGTTTAAATTAGAAACTTTTTTAAATCACGAGGATTAATTTACCTTATAACGTTTTCTTTTTAATGCACGAGCTTTTGATTTACTTAGAAAGCTGAGCATGTGCGATTGATGGATGGAATTAGAAAGCATGTTTTTCTCAAAATTTTATGGCAATTTTTAAGTTGGTTAGGAATTTAACGCGCGACCTTGAAATGGATACTAAAATGAGGAACGTGCTGTCAAAATTAATTTTGTTGATATGAGTTTTTGGCTATTTGCTTCTTTGATCTACGCTTGCAGCATACGTAGTAGAATTCATAAAAGATGTTAAGATTATTTCAACGAAACTTATAAGAAAATATTGTTATTTTACTATGTGTATTTTTATAATTTATTTCTATACTAAATCTGTTATTACAGAAATTAAAGATTTTTGTCCTTTTAAATTCTTACACCGTAATAAAACTTTAATTTATATTTATTTTTTAATTGAATGTTATTCATCTTATACAATTTTATAATATTCATAATCTAAACATTTCTTTCGTTTATATAATAAAGTTGCCGCTGCTAAGTACACATATAGAAAAGACTAATTAATCTAAATCTAAGCTTTGATGTGATTTGATCATAGACCATAAATTACCATAACATACTACAACTACAAAATAACTGTATTCTGACGCTGCAATTATTTTTAACATTGAATACAAAAATATTTCTTTTATCAAAAAAGCCATAGAAATAACTTTCAATCAACGAAGCCGTATTTTTAACCAACAAACAATTAATTCATATAAACAAACAACTAAAATTAAATTTAATTTTCAATTCCATCAAAACCAAAACAGAACCCAAACAAGAAAATTCAACCTTTGTTGAACAGAAATACGTTTTTCCCTCAAGATAACATTGAGAGCGCTCCAGTGCTACCGTATTCCAGCCTTACAAATTGAGACTACCTTCGAAGAGAATGGGGCTATCACGCGATCCCACCCCCATAAATTCAAAATGAATCAGCACGAGAGCGCCGGGGCGCAGGAAAACCCTGAGCACACGCGGACTACAATGGGGAGTTGCCACGTCGCGCTTTTCTACTTTTTGTTCGGGGAATGAAAATAAAGAAATACAAGGAGAAACGGGCGCGATAAATCGTAAGAAATGGAACGCGCCATTACGCGAATAATAGATTTATATCGAGTTTTAAAATTTACCGGCGCCGAGCTTTGTTTTCTCGCGGTCATGGTATGTAATATAAGGTGAAGTAAGGGACCTGGTGGCTGGACATATTTTGCTTCGTAATTCATGTAAAGATTGATCTTGATAAAAATATATCGGTAATTTAGAAGGAGTTTGAGTTTTATATGAGAGACAAATCATTTGTCAATCAGTAAAAAAAAAAAAAAAAATTAATGAATAATTCATTAAAAAAATAAATATTATATTTTATTGAAAAATCGATTGACCTTAGTAGGTGGACAAATGATGAAAACGGAGTAAACTAGATAAAAAAATAGTCTTTTAATCGACAAGAAATTCAAAATCAAAAATAGCAATATAATTTCAAAATGTGTATTTATTATTTAATAAAGTGATAAGTGGACATCGTTTTCATTTGGAAACATCATTATTTCTATTATTTAATTTTGCATAAGACTTCTCAGAATATCGGAACAAATAAGGAATATTAATTAAATTAATAATAAAAAAGTGTGACTATTAAATTAAAAAATTTGAATAAAAATTTAATTTTTTAACATTTTTATACATTTATTAAAAATAAATTCACATTTTCTGCTCTCCTGGGATAAAAAGTAATTCTATATCGGTGTGGAAATTAATATTTACCTCATGAGTCGTTTTCAATGGATGCATCCGCATGAACCGAGTAGTATTATAAAACAAATGAAAATTAAATTTTTTTTATCATTATTTTATTTTTCAAAGCTTTAGTTACATGAAAAATGATGTAAAGAGCATTAATTAGTCTGTGCAATTAAGTTTTAAAATTTTTCTAATGGAAGGATGTTTTTTTTGTTTTTGCCGTGTTATTGTCGAGATTTGAGCATAGGTTTAATATTTTTATTTCCTTATTGATCGTTCTATTTATCAATAGAGCTTCAATTTTTTAGAAAGATTTCATTGATAGCAGTTGCCTTTAATTATTGATAAATTCATATTTTTGTCTTTTTTTATTTTTCAATTCAATCTCCTATTCTTTGTTTTTTCTCATCTTTTTTCCAAAACAGCAAACCATTTATAACGTATATTAACTTTCTAATAGTACAAGATATTCAATAACAAAGATTACTTAATCCGTAGGTTAGCATTTTGCATAAAAAATTCCATTAGTTTAGTTTGTAGATTTTCGAAAATTATTAGATACGTATTTTTTAAGTTATATATAGTGAGCAAACGTGATTTTACACGAATTTTCACAATATTGCTCTAACTTTTTTATTCACTGTCTTATAGTATTGTACATACTGGTCTCGTTTTAAGCTTTGTCTAGATATTGGATATTTTTTACCTTACATATAGTTTTATTTAAGCAGAATTTGTAACTACGTAAAAGTGTATTTTATAGAGATAAGATTTCCATTAGTACTGTATATCTTTAACTTCACTAGTAAGTTTCTTGGCTCAGATGTACGTGCTTTATAAAGCCATCACTTATTTTATATGATCGTAATTAGATTTAGCATCGTACTAATTAAACTTTTCCTATTACCATCTTAACTCATCAAAGAATTCAGATTAGCAAAACTTCACCCATAATCCCACGTTGACTATAAATCATTCGTAAGAAAAATGCATCTAACTGCATACATCACGGCCATCCCAAACAAACACCCGTAGAAACTGCCCTATATAAAACTCGGCCACTTATACCTAAGCGATGGCTATCCGTCCTCCCGTCCGACTGGCAATTTCACTCCAGGGAAATAAGGGATCCTCGCGTGAAAGAGAAAAATAATACGTCCATTAATGCTCGTGCACCTACACCAACCTTTGTGCGTGAACGTGCACGCGTGCATGAATATATGACCATAAATTTGGAAAAATATATATGTATACGTGCGTCTATGCACGTACGCCTAACTGAATGGTCAGTTTTGTTAGCAAGACTGTAGCTTGGCGAGCTCGCGTGCAGCTAGGGAAGCGATCGCGATGCATAAAACACTGGCCAGTCTCGGACGCGTCAGAGAGAATTGACTTTCCCTTTCTGTGCGCTACTCATATGGTTCGCTCGCGAAAAACATATGTCGACGGAGTCTTGACGATCGATGTGTTTATATATCTGTGGTAGAATGTACAGTGATATTTAAATGCGGACTAGTTTATGCATGGATGCAAATTTAATGGGTTTTCGTATATTTTGTTGTTGAAATGGTGAGTATGAATGTGCCAGGTCGTTTTGCAAATTACGGGTTTTAAGGTAAAAATAAATTTTAATGAAATAATAGTAATGTTTTGCTAAGCTGTTTTTATAAAGCATTAAAGATTTTAAAAATTCATTTTTTATATGAAACTCTATACATTGTCACGCATATTCCTATCATTTGATTACGTCATCAAAAATATAGTACTTCCCAACTGGAAGTAGTTCAACATTTCATGTTCCTATTAACAAGTTTGACAATAACTTCAGTAACATATTAAAATTCTTCGGTTTATATCACACCATTAGATCTATTTATACCGTATCAGAAAGTATTTTTTTATACAAAGTCTTGAAATTAAATCGAATTTAAATCTTATAACCATTCAATTAAATAAATTCATCAATTGAACGAATTCAATTACAAGCATACAATTTAACTTTTCATTGTTGTACTCTCAAACAAAGTAGACTGTGGAAAGCTATTGTGGTTTCATAAAGTATATTTTATATTTGTATTATTTCTATTTAAATTTATAATTTATACTTTTCTAAGCCATCTACATTTAAAAATAATTACAATTTTAGTGAAAGGAGTTTTTACACCGTTTACACTACAAATCACAAAGTAAAAGTAAAATACTGAAAACTACTTACAAATACCTAAAACAATTACAATAGATCTATTAAGATATCCAATCAACCTCCCAACCTCATTTCCCTTCAATTTACGTTTGTTTTGTCACATACAAATCCGATTCATTAAGTCACCCAGAAAGATTACAAATCGAACAGCGCTTATCACTTTAACTCCTCGACGCGATCTCCAGTGCGATTACCGCACTAACAACCCATGCTAAACGCGCCCCAGAAAAGCACGTCATGCGGTCATCCAGGTGGTCTTGTCAGCGCAATGAATGAATGTCAGCCTTTTACGGCGCACGACAGGCGCGGTTAGCTGAAATTTGACTTTCGTGCACTTGTCGTGCGCGCGGCCCCCGGGCTCTCAAAGCTCGCTCAGGTGTGCACCTGCCGTTTATGACACACGACGTATCTCGTTTGCCCCGCGAAAATCGATAGCATATAGGAGAGATGTTTGGAAGGCTCGGGTATAAATTTGCAATAATACTGGGGAATCTTCGGTGAAATTGTTTCGTAACACATTTTTCTTTTATCGACGATTGTGCGTTTCGATGTAATAGAATTTTTTAGTATTATACGGCCTTGGGGTGTGTGGATGGGATTTTCCTTTTTCTGATTCGGTTATTTGAGATTCGAGGATATAGGCTGTGAAATAATTCCACGCGAGATGGAAATTCCGATTGATCTGAATGCGCTGTGTAATATAATATTTCATTGTTTAACGGATAAAGTTACTGAAAGCAGTGCTAGAGATTATAGCAAAAATTTAGAAAAAATGTATGAAATAATATCACTAGTTGTTGATCTATTTGAATACACTCGTAGAAATACATAATTAAAACAAAATCTCAAAAATTCTCCTAAAGCTATTTCTCATATCTCAAAATATGAATTTTTCCACCATTCTAACTCTCACTCATCATACCCACCAAGAATAGCCACCAGCCGATAATAAATAGCTCATCATCTTTAAAAAATTCAACAACCCTTTACAATAAAAAAAAAAGAAGCCACCACGTCGCGACATCCCCCCCAATCGATCCCCCCTTATAAATACTTGATCGCTCGCGTATTACTCGCGCTAAATTCTCCCACTGTCTCTCGCAAAAACGTCTGCCACAGCTTCGCGTACGTACGGTAAAACCGCTTTCGGCGCACGCATGCAGCCCCGATAGCATCGCACACGTAGGGGAGCCGCTGGCGGGGGTGGCCAAGTATGCGTGCCTTATCGCACGAGTCATCGATCGCGCGTTATACCTAGACTGCTTTTTTGTCCTGCTTTGTCTTGACGGTTGTCTCTCCGTTTTGTTCGCCTGCGATGCTGCTGCTGTGTGGGTAGAGGTGTATACACTATAGGCACCCTCTTCTGCGTGCGTTTACCTTTTCCCGTTTCCGCTGCTGGCTTTTTTGCTTTCGAGAGGCGGCGAGGGTCGTGTGCCGCGGCTTGGGTTTGGTTAGAGAGGGGAGCGTTAATTAGCACTTTGGATTTTACGAAAGCTTGAGGCTGGGTTTATGCGTGAGCGGATGTGAGGTGGTTTTTTCGATGATTGTTGAGTTGGCTTTTTTGTTTAGTTTGGATGTGACGAATGTGAAGGATGAAGAATTAGAAGGCTAGAGTAAGGCTTAAATGGTTTTAAGAAAAAGTGAAAATTATCACTCAATTATTATTATATTGTTAAAATTTATGTATTTTCTGAAAAATATGACACGGTTGAGGTAAATATTCCGAAATTTATTAGAAATTTCGAAATGTTTGAAGCGAGTTAAAGTGAACTGGATAATTCACATGCTGTATTGTTTCTAAGTACAGTGCGTTTTTACTGCAGGTACGCGTTTGACATTAAATTTTAGCTGAATGTGTAACGTAATATTTAAGTGTTTTGCGTTCAAGTGTCAATCTTTAACTCAATCTTAAGTATGGGTTACATTTAAATAAAAAAGAAAACAAGCTTAGAAAACCTTGTTAAACACGAGGCCTATTGTTAAGATTAAGATAAATACTGAACGTTTCTTCCCTATTATTCCATTGATCTCTCTATTTCTTTTTACAATACAAATACACAAAAGCTATTAAATAATCCGCCTAAAATTTACATAATCTCAAAACGAATCGAACACACCCAAGACTAACCTTATCAAAACCATTGCCGTATATCACGCTTCAGCTCGATTCCCAACTTGACATTTAAAATAATCGTTTCCACCCTCTTAGCCGGCTGATCTAGGTCCGACAAATAACGGGAAAAAATATTTCCACTCGGCTCGTTCCGCGATTACTTCCTAGATCGTCCTTTCCACTTGTCATGCTTTATAACATTCTGTCTCCACGTCCGCGCGTGTGATTCCAGTTCCGATCAATTTTGACCTCCGAAGAAACTACGTATAGCCGCCTTTCTCTATATGGTCCTAATCTTAGGGTTTTCCATTTCCACTCGATTTCTTCTTTTCTTATCGTTATCTCGTTGGCTTAGCACGTGCGCTTGCATAGATATGGGAGATCTGTAAAGTTTAACGTTGATTGTATGCGTGTGGAATTCGTTAGCATTGGGTAGAATAAAAACTTAAAGAGCTTTTATTTGAAGTGATTTTGAGGAAGTTTAGATAGTTAACAAGTTTGGAAAATTTAAATTATTAATTTCTATAAAATGATGAAATGTATTAAATATTGAAAATTAGTTTACTTAATTTTTTAACTTTCTTGTCTTCATAACATGCATAAAATTATGAATAATAGCCAATTTAACGATTTCCCACCGAACATTCAATCGTGGAAAATTTTAAGTAAAAACATAGCATTACAAAAAAAACCACCTAAAAATAAAAAAATCTTTATTCAAGACAAAAAGGTGCGTCTCCTACAATTTGCACCAATCATTACCGCAAAAATGTAGCTACTATTCTAATAATAATCACACAAGACAATTAATTACCCGGCGACAGCGACCGCCAAGAATTTCAATTACTTCACGCGACACACATCGTCCGTGAATATTCCAAACACCGAGCCCAGAAACTTTTACCTTAATTCGCAGCCGCTGCAGCCCTGAAAAATCGATTAAGCCACATTTAATGCACGGCAATATAAGTAATGAATACAGAGAAAAGCGTAATCCAGTTTTCATTGCTGCGTGTGACTGCGCAAAAAAATTCCAGCCCAATGTCCATTGCCGTTTGGAGACTGTTTTCTTAATTGACGGCGCGTGGGTGCGAGAGTGTTTTTACTGGGGTGATAGGGGTAGCTTTATGGTGATTAACGGATTTTTTTTCGAGGCACGGTTCGTTCCTCGTTTTCAATTTGTTAATAGATTGAGCTGGAGTCGGGGTTGGATTGACTTGGGTGCTGGGTTTTGTTTGGGTTTGTGTTTGACATTAATTGAGGAGTTATTATTAGTTTCGTGTTGTTCTTTGGCTTGTTTAGACTGGGTTAAATTTAAACTTGAACTTTCTGCTATTATTAGTCAGTGGTGATAATGATTGCTTCATATTTTGCAAAATGATAGCGTGTGATAGTATATAAGAACTGGCAATTTGATTGATATAGTTTGATTAAATTTTATTGTTAATAAAAATATCAATATCTGGAAATTCAATTGCATCGATATGAATATTTCATACAGCACTCTCAGGCAATATATTTTTTTTATTTACATTTTCCATAAATATAGATTTTGAGAATTCAGCTCAAAGTTTGTTTGTAGTAACACTTGCAAGCATACTAATGTTTTCTCTTAATTTAAGTTTTCTTTTTATAGCTTACCTGTCTTGACCGTAAAATAAAAAAATTTATATTCTGCTCATATCTAACAGTTTTCTTTTATCCTTTATAAAAAACTCTGAATTGAGTTTAATTTTGAATACTCATCAGAAAACCAATATTTTAATAAGGAAGTTACATGACATTAAATTTCGGTTAACTTAAGGATTTTTCATAGAAAATAGGGATTTCTTGACAAATTAATCTCTAACTGCGGAGTTGTGTTAATTTGGATCTTCTGTACAAGACAAGACAATAATATTACAAACAACATCTTGATATTGAAAAATCTTAAAGCACCACAAAACCAATTGCGAAAATTAATGAAATTATAACCTCATTAAGTAATTTTCACATTTTAGTCTCATCTATTAAAAGATTTAAAAAATTATCTCTGAATGAAATTTTGTTTCATCCGTTATACATTTTATCATAAGCACTTGCGTGATAACGTTTCTCTTGTTTTTCCTTCATTTCAGTTAAATTCGCTTGAATGATTTGCGACTTCATATGCATAGAATTGTCGATCATAGTAAGTTATTATAGTAGGCGAATAATTCTATTATATTTCTGTACATATTTCTGTACAGCTCTGGCTACAAAGCTAATATTGGCGAGTAAAGGCAAAGGGCATAATTGCAATCCATCTACATCTACATAATAGTGTATCTCGTCTTTGTTCCTTTTGCTTTTCAACTACATACGCTTGGATGTACCACAATAAACCTCTAAGGTAGACGGATAGAATTATATTAATAGAAATTTCTATTCCTCTCAGATATTGAATATTATCAAGAAAAATATAAGATATGTTGATCACGAATATTACTGAAACTTTTGGAGGTGGTTTTTGGTACCTTCCGCAGAACAAAATTATATGAGGTAGGTTCCGAAACTTCAATAATATAAAAATAAGTAATCATGTATTATTATTTATATAAAATAATATTTATTTTTTATTACTGAACAACACAAAACAATGTTAGATATGAAATTTATGGATCCTTAGGTACTACGTGCGGTTCTTTGGACTAAAATTAAACGGATTTATCTTAAAAACTCAAAAAGTAGAAAAGGAATTATTCCATTCCAGAACGAAAGTTTGGATTTTTATCTTCAGTTATCTTTTTGGATAATTAGTGTAGCGACATATTTTCTCATTTTGATAAAATAATGAATCATTTGATAAAAGAATTAGGCATTCGTTAATGAACTACTGCACCTATCTTAACAGAGTTCTTGCATATTCTTCTATAAAAATTCTCAATTTTGCATTCAAAATCATTTTAATATTTTGATATTAATATTGTCTTGATTTTTAAGACAAGAGCATTGCATAGAAACCTCATAGTAACTAGGCATAATCGCTTTTCTATTAGACAACACAACGCCTAATACTTTGTCGTTAAACTATTTTTATTTCCAATTCAAATAAGTAAACAAGGACTCTCAAACTCGCGCACAATACTACAATCCAAACCCGTTTATTTCTTCATTATCGCAGTTGATCAAGATCAAAGCCGCAAACGAACCCGCTAAGTAATCATACAAAGTTAAACGTTAAAAATACACGGACTCCGCGTATAAACGACAGCCTTTCCTTTATACCTCGGATCACTCCAGACTTATTTACAAATTCAAATGCACAACACGTAAATTGCCCCGACCCGATGAATCACCTACCGACGACGGCAATTACGCACCCATCTCTCTGACGCACCGGCACCGCTTATCATCGAAAATCGAATTTTTTTTCGATCACCGATCGATATAATGCCTTTTTCCTCGATATCCTCTCGTTCGCTTCGCTAGTCCTTACGTAACGAGTTATTCAGAAACGCGCGTGTGGGGGGAAATGTTTACGACGCTCGTTAAGTGCGAGAGCTGCAGCGCGAGTCTATAGACACAGGCCGATTGAACGCAGCAAAATCGCCGCCCGCGTTTCTGCCCGATGCGCGCTCTCGAAGCTGTCGTTCCGATGTTTTTCCTGCAATTAAAAGTCGCGCGATGCGGCCAATCTCGTGAGGTTAATTGGCTTTGCCTTCGGATTGTCCGTCGGCGGGCTTTTCGCCTTTTTCGCTTGTTTGGTTATGGGATTGCCTTATTTGGGTGGGTTTCGTTTAATTCAGTTTGTCATGTTTCAAAAAAAAAAAGAAAAATTTTTAGTTTGCGTTTTTGATGGTGCTAGTTTGCAACTTACTAAGTAAACAAACGTAAAGCATTTTATTATTTAAGAAAGAACTTTTTTACCTTTCTCATCTGATAATGATTTCTAATATCTCCTTAAAATACACAGCAGATCAAACAGTTTTTGACTATGAAAAAAAAAGAAATAAAAAGAAAAAAAAAGAGAAAAGCGAAAAAGAAAGAAAATATTTGGCAATATAAGCAAATCCAGGCCATATTTTTCGGAGGGCTCCATTTTGATACATGCTATTTCTCTGCAAAATTTTAAGTCAATATTTTGAAGTACCTAAGAATGGCATTTGATCAAAAATTTTTTAAACACCAAAAAAAGCTTTATTTTGATGAGACAATTAAAAAATTTCAATTTAATGTTATTATTCTTAAATGCTTCGAAATATTTATGTGAAATTTTGCAGAGAGATAGAATGCACAATAAGGGAGGACAATTATATTTTGGTTTTCGAGGGGTTACTAACGGACGAAAGTGGTATACAAGTGATTACACTATGTAATCGATTTTATTCTTGATTTCAAATAAATTTAAAACGTTTTGAAATTGGTATAAAAATAAATTTAATATAATAATAATTTTGGATGGGGTTAGTAGACCATGCATGACTAATTTCTCAGAAAATTAAATTTTTAAATGTGCGAAATTAAAGTTTATTATTTACTTAGAATGAAAAAAATTCACAAGTTCGTAAAATCAACAGTTTTAAAGCAGGGTGGAATTTATTTAATAGACCAAGCATGACTAATTTCACAGAAAATAAATTTTTAAATATTCAAATTCAAAGTTTAATTCTTAGAACGAAAAAAAATTCACAAATTTGTAGATTCAACAGTATCAAAACGTACTGTTTAAATACAAAAAATAAAATTATTAGAATTTTAACGACTAATATTTAAATTTAATTCGTATTTTTGAACAAGTATAACTAACTGATATTTTAGTTTTAGTCGCCTCGTTATGTGTTTGTAAGAAGTGTGATTCGAATCTAAACTATTCGACACTTCAGTATAAATTCAAATCGAGCTTTCGCATTTTTGATACGCTTTCATAGCCCCTTCCTCCGCTACCCGCTTTTGTTTACAAGAGCATTAAGTTTTTTAAAAATACTCTGTGAGGAGATTTCTTATTGTCAAATGAACTAGGGAGCGAGTGAAACTGATTGACCGATTTCTTTAAAGATGAAATTAATTACCAGATTAACTAAATCGATTTCATTGTACACTGCCCAACTGATTTCCTCGGCGAGTAATTCCTTGTTGGTTTTGCTTATATCACAACACATTTTTTTTAATACACAAAAATATATCCCTAGTAGAAATGATTCCATTTAATAGGTTGTTAATACCTAGTGAAAATGGATTCAATGCTATTTCTTAACCTCTAACCATTTTAAATGGGCAAATTTCTACCAGGG
>UELX01005786.1:0-12664 GCA_900480035.1 Eupelmus urozonus | reverse complement strand
TATTTTTGAAAAAATACTAGATTATAATACTAAAATAATTTATAACTCGAGTTTTAAGACCTATTCAAAGAAACTCTAAGACACGGGTCTCCTTATTTTGGCCAAAGAAGACCCTGAATAAGTTTCAGCAAGATCCGTGACCCGCATCTGAGACACTCTCCTTGTCAGTGATACTTCAACGTCAATTTTTTGTGTGAAAATTTATGAAGTAGGATTATGCGGAATTAAATACAGCATTTTTGATTTCTCGAATATTATTATTTTTTTAAATCGTTGCCCTAGAACTTATAGTTAATATTTTTTAACTTGCAATAGCTCATTATAAAGCTCTAATTTCATACTTTAAAATCCTTTTTAGCGCGTCGAAATATGTTAACTTGGAGAGATTGGACATCAATTTTGCTTAGACGCGAAATAACGAAAAAACGCACTCTTACAGTTTTGATGAAAAAAAAAAATTGGAAAATTTTGTTAATAAAAAAAATAAGGTTTTTAAAATCGTGTGTAGAGTATTTTTTTCATCTAACGTATGACCCATAGAAAATGAAAAAAAAGTCACACAGGTGTACCTCAAAATTTATTTCTTTAAGTTAATTTTGGAACCGCTAAAGGGATTTTTTTTGGATTTGGTCATATATAGTTTTTCTAAAATAAAACTTATAAATTAATTGTCTTATTTAATATTTTTGTTAAAAAAAAACTAATAATGTGCAATACCTTTAATAAACGAAACAGATGTTAATATGGACGAGTCCATGAATATTTGTCCCCTTTCGTGCGATACCTAAAAGCTTTGTCGTTGAGAAAAGATAGTCAAGACATCCGATTATATCAGAAATCATTTTTTAATATTTTCGAAGCTTTTGCAAATTTTCTCTTAATCAACCTTACAAAAAATTAATTCATCTCAACCTAACAGATCGTAAATAATCCAGAAGCAAAGCAAATTGGCATTCATTTTTCCAAGCCTAAATTATTCACCGCAATTACTATTTCAAGTAACTTTGCAGTCGAGTTGCCTGCCTCCCAACTTTAAAGCTAACGCATTGTTCGTTAGCGTAAGGGAAAAACGAGCTTTGCTCGCTCCTTTAGTGCCACGGCTCGTAAAAGACACGAGCTCGACCCGCGCTCAGCGACTTTTCGTAATTAATGCGCGCACCACTGAGCGCAAAACTTTCGGCCGCGCGCTATGTATAGCTCAGTAAAGTACATTCACGTTTTACGAGAGGCACAAGAAAGAGCTATGATATTGGAGTTTCATAAAGGGAGGAGATTAGACTGATATAGTTTTAACTTTTTTGGGTTGTCGAACGAAGGTGAATATTTTTATTTACGAGCAGAAGTAAAATAGAAAAATCGACAAGTTTTGAAAACTTTGTAATTTTTCAAGTGTACTGAGGCCTTGAATGTATATTGCTTTGTCACTAATATAACGGAAAAAGATATAGTTGTGCCATAATTTCTAAGCATTTATTCTGATCGTTTTCACTCCTTTTTTGAATAAAATAAAAGAGTGATAAATAATACAAAGTAAATATATAAGTGCTTGGAAAATGAATAATACTTTTTCTCTTATTAGTGAGGAAAGACAAATTAATATACAATGTCAACGAAAATAAAATTTACTGAAACTTATTTTCAGTTAGATAAAAAATCTTATAAATTCTGGTCCAATTAAAATAATTTGATTCGCATTTTCTTAGATAAATTAGTATACAATTAATATCATATAAAAATTTGAATAAGAAATTTGACAAGTAGAAATTAAAACAGATTTTTAATATACTTAATATAAAATTGGATAAATAGATATATTTTTAAACCTGTAAGAACTGTAAGAAAATAAGGTCAAGAATAAAAGTTACAGTTTTAAAAATACGTAGTATAAAAATTATAGATTAATGCATCTGTAATTTGCTTACAATGCTTAGTTTTCTGTCTGTTTATTAATTATTTACGTACATTCCAAATCTTTTTGATATTTATCTTATTAGTGTTAAATCAAAATATTATATATTTACTGTTGCTAAGTAAAAGTTTTCAACGGGACTCAAAAATTATCCGAAATTAATACACTAATTTTTACACAACATTTTAATGTTGCTCGATTGTAGTTTAAGAATTATTTTAAAAATAAAATAAAAAATTTAATGTTTTAAGAAAATAAATTCTAGAGAAATGTAATAACTGACTTTACAATTGATCACAATATATTTTTATAAATTATATACAAAAAACTTGAAAAATACGATATTTTTCAGTTACGCAAAACAATTTGTACCATAAATTAATAATTAGATGGCTGTTTACTCATTTTATTCCATTTTTTTACAGAGATTTTTTTGACAGAGTTAAAGTGCGAGCACTAAATCATTAGAATAAATTTAAAAAAATATTTTTTTTTAAATGTCATAACATTGCAATTTTTCTTCTAAAAGGTAATTTGTTATAAATACAAAAAGAAAAATCTATTAGTGTCTTCAATAGTACGGTAAAGTAAACGATATTTAACTAGTACATATTAATTGCTACAGATTAAATTTTGTTTCTTATGTGAATCTCCATTTTTTTAAATTTTTTATCTTCACGTAGAAAAAATAGAATTTCATAAAATTACTATTACTTTCTGAAAAATTTCAAAAATGAAAATATTCAGTGGTGTTGTGTGCTTGCAAATTTTTGAAAATTGTTTTTTTTTTAATTAAAAGTTCTTTAAATTTCTTTATTAATAAATCTTTAAATTTCTAAAAATTAAATTTTCAGAATAATCTGACTTAGTTTTACTTAATGCAGATGGAAAGTATAGTACGAAGCGTCATATGCAAAATCGATTTGCCCTATTTTACGGTACTGAAATAAGTAAGAGCATAATTATGCACACGTTATTTTTACTTTTTAAGAGCTGCAAGAAAGGATAAGTAATATGAAAAATAATTTTTTAAATTTTGCGTGAAATAATATTAATAAGTTATTAAATATATTATTAAATATTAATATTAATAAATATTAAGTGTCATGCATTATCCAGTAAGCTTAAAAGTATCTACACGTCCACACACTCTGTTCATTAAAAGATATTAATTATTTTATCAGCAATAATGGAGCTATTTATCATAGATAAGAAATTTCGATTGATGATACAATTTATTTTTAGTTATATAATTTTAAGAGGATTATAAAATCTTGTTTATTAATATTTTGCTCATTATATCAATGCATCTTGAAATGATTAGTTTTTACTATGCAATGACTATAAAGTCAATATTATTCAACATATTTTTAATTTTTTTAAATATTTCAAATTCCAGAAAATTTATAATATTTTATGATGAAAAATATTGTTAATTAATTATTAAGTAATTTTTGGTATAAGTATAATATGAAGATAAAAATCTCACCTATCAAATTCATGATAATTATAAGTATCTGCTTTCAAAAGAGGAAAAATAATAGATTAAAATAATAGATTCAATTTGTCCCACGTACGGTATTTATTGTAACATTCAACTGACAACAATAGTATATGTACAATGCCTTTTACGTATACGCAATAATATAATTAATCCCCTCTAGCGCATATATGTTTTTATGTATATATTTATATCAATTTTTTCTTTTCTGTCCTGATTATATGTACTCATTATCACTCATAACTAATTAATTGTTTTTTTTTGTGATGCATATAGTCTCTTTTTGTTCATTATACTTTATTGCGCAAGCTACATTGATTATATTTTTATTTGTTATGGTTTTTTTTTTGAAAATTGTTTAGCTTCGCCTTTATTTATTTAATTTTGTCTAAATTGCTTACGAATTGCTTTACAACCTATTGGAATTTTTGTCTACCGCGTAGCTTTTATAAATATTTCGAACCTCAACTCTTTTTTCTAAGTATTTATCTTTTTTTCTCATTTTTATTTCATCTCTAGATCCCCTTTTTTATTTTTTGCTTTCATGATTTTAATTGTATAAATTCACTTGATGGATGGACGCGTTCCTATAAAATATTTTCATAGCCATGTATGCTCGCCGTATGTCGAAAAAATCGCAGACTTTTATTATCAGTTTTGTTTATTCACTTTTTTATTTGCATCATTTTCTATGTCAATGAACAAAATTATACAGCCATATGAAAACTATTTAAAACTTTTTTGATAAATTTTGGACTGTTATTGTCTCATGCAATCATTGTAGGCGCTTTTCGTATGCTTTTTTTATTCTGATAATAAAACAATCAAAGATAAGAAGTAAGATTTCTTTTTCACTGATTTATTTATTTTTTTTTCAATTTTTTTAAAACAATTTATCTACGAGCGAGAGTATAGAAGCGAAGACACTGCGTGAGTTTCTTTTTTATTTGCGACACATTAAGAAATAGAAAAGTCAACGTTCAGGGAATATAACAATGTTTTAGATGTTAACGCAAACTATTTGCATTAATAATTCAGTAAAACTTTTTTATTTTTACATCTAAATAATAAAATATTTTAATTTCGGATTTTACAGTATATATTGATTTTCTAGTAATAAATAAAACAGTTTGAATGAATACTGGAAATTTGTCTTTTTCAATGAATTTGATAGTTTTGATTATTCTATCAAAGTTACTTATTAAAGTTAATTATTATTAAAAAAAATTTTACTGAATTTTAATTGCACTTACTCGACTTAGTCGCTTACTTACTTTCCATTCCTCGTAGACATACTTTTTTGTTTTAAAACGCGTTTAAATCGCCACATTTGTTAGTTAATGTCCACGCCGAAAAACACATTAATATTTATATTTTATCGATTTTGTTATTTTTTTAACGCTAAGTTATATAATTATTTCTGTGCGCATAAAATTCTATCGAATTTATTTACATTATGCCTCTATAAACTAAAATCTACGCTGCAATACAACTTTGGTTTGTTCATTTTCGAGATAATAAGAATTATAATAATGGTAACAATAATGACTACATATGTAGATAATATAACCGTTAAAAATGACGGAGTTATTGTCATAAAAATTTGTCATGTTTTTTCTATTTTCTTCTAAATTGCTCAAAACATAATTACTTCAACTTGTATAGAAAGAAAAACTGTTTCATGTCATTTAAACTGAAAATATATTTAAAAAACCTTCTGTGTCATTTCATTGCTATCGTTAATAATATAGAAGGTACACCAGTGAATACACAAGATGGTTTTATTAATTTATGAACAGTCTCAGTGATATCGTCTTTGTATGCACTTTGCTTAGCAATGTGATAATAAAAATTTTTTGTCATCGTTGCGTTGCAAATTTATTATAGCACCTTCTGAATCTTATTCTTTGTATTTACTTTTCGTTCATACACTCAAAAAATATTTAGTCGGCTGATCTGAACTGATTTTAAATTAATACGTACAATTTCAATAATTTATTCGTATTTAAATTTTTACGAGCCACGAGACAATTGTAATTATTTATATATTTCTAATAAATTTTATTTTTTATCAATTTGTAATAAGCATTATTTCTTTAAATTAACTTTTTTAGAATAAAATGGTTTAAAATTTCTTTTTATTTGTAATAACTACTTAATTTTCATATTTCATTGTTATACCAACCAAATATTTTATTGAGTGTGTACATGTTTACAGCTTGCTTTATTGTCGTGTTGCAATAAATAATTATTGTATATAAACTGATAGAATTTAAATCTCTTATCAATAAATTAGAAATTACTTGCTGCTGCTACTTGCGTGAAAGTGTGAAACAAATAGTTATAAATAAGTGACATTTATATTGACAGTAGATTGTAGGGTATTAAAGTATATTGTATAATATTTCTTGATTTGTATTTTCTTTTAATTCAAAAGTTTTACATAAGATATGTAGGGGAAAGATATGGATCAATTGATGTAACAACATTGTACTCACAGCATAATTTCTTTTATTTTTGTACTAATGACCTTTATATCTAAAACGAATTTCTAAACAGTCTGTTACTAAAATTTTTTTTTATTTAGTAAATTATATATAAATTATATGTAAAAAGTTAAAAAATTCTTACGGCATAAACATACTGTTTTTAAATGTAATTAAATTTCTAATTCTCTGCCCTTTTTCTATAAATTAAAAAAAATCGAAACATAGAAAAATAATTTAAAAAGTGAAGTAAAATTTTAGTAATAAGAAAAATTTTATATTTATACTATTAATGTTTAAATTTTGTATGGTATATAACATCGCAATATTTTTCTATTGTGTATATAACATTTAAATAATTAATTAATAACAGTTCTTTAAAAAGTCATAAACCGCTGATATACATATCGGAGTATATTATATGCACACGCGAAAAGCACATCCGCTTCTTTCTTTCACCTTTTTCTCAATAAATTTTGTTTGACCACTTGTTAGTTATTAATTACTAATGTTTAATAACGTTTTTCTTCTTTGAGACTCAGAAGCTTGGAAATGTTAAAATAGTCTAAAAATAATGTCATTTAAGAACTATATATGTTTATATGAACGCACCAAAATTAATTTTATTTTGTACATAAATTATATAAAACTATTGCATAATAATAATTAACTTGTAATTGATAATTATTTTAAATTTTAAATAGCTACATATAATTACATTTTTTTAGACAATAAGGATCATATGATTTTTTTAAATTTAACTTTGTTTAAATATTTCAAGTCTTTTACAGACAATAAGCGCCTTAATTTTTTTCGAAAAGATTAAAAACGTTTCTAAGCTTCTTTGTTCTTCAACAAGAATAATTGCACATCAATTATTTAATTATTATATTTCATCCCAACTTTATGTAGGCCTCTGTGAATATTTTTATTCGTACAACTCGAGTACAGATTTAACGATATTATTTTTTATTGTCGTAGTCTGAACTTCGAATCCTCTAACATTTTTTTTTCAAACCTTCCCGTTTCTAATTATTGTCAGCAACAGATAATTTTATTGTCACTCTTACATGTTTCCTTTAAAAATCGACAGTTAAAAGGACAAATATACTGCATGAATAATCAAAGAGTATAAAAAGTGCTTGTTTACTTTTAAAAATTTTCAAATTCCGAATAATTGCTTTATTGTAAATTTTTAAACGCCAAACATTTTAGATACAATTACAAGTCATTATGTTTTTATTTATAATTTATAGTTTAATTATTGGCTTAAATTCAGAATACAATTATTTTGTTATATATTACAAATAAAGTTATAATATATATTTAATTTTTTGATTATTCATAGTACTTTCGCCCTTGTGTAGCACTTGGGATCTTGGCTTCTTTTCCTAATTTTTCTACATGATTTTCTGTCGATCGAATAACTTACTGGCTTGTCTCGAGTAATTCATAATAATTACTCGCACTTTGAAATCTCATTACTACCTCTATGAATTTACTTTCAACGTGATTAGACTACCGCGATGTGCTAATCGATCAGTTCTGTTTTTATCTTTTCTGCAGTCGCCTTAAGAATCATGTTTTTCTTCTTCCTTTGCCTAACATTTTTTTCTGTTAACAATTGCTAATTTTTTTAATTGTATCAAGTTCATCAATACAAAAATGAGATAAATCAGTAATAAAAAATAACAATTACTAAATTTTATAAAAAAATTAATTTATCTTTTTACCGAACATTATATTAAGATCATATATAAAATAATTTCGTTACCTTACGTTTGATTTTTAAAGTGTTTTTTTTTTCAAGATAATCTTCCAATATCGAATATTATAGAGTAATTGTTTTTATAAATCAGCATATGTAAATTCATATAAATCTCATCGACCATGCACTTTTTTTGTATCATGTGTATTGTATACTACATATCACATATTGCAACGCGTATATTACATAGTATACACTTAGATAAGCGATTTATGAATGATTTAATGGGTTTCACGCAAGTAAATTAACAAAAATTAAGCAATTGTTAACAAAAAATTATATTTACGGCTACCATATCTTTAGGAAATAAAATAATCAAATATAAGTAAAAATAATAGAAAAAAGTTGCACGCTACAGATCAGAAAAGATCGACTGCAGCGAGGGTAGCAGAGCTAACGATGTAATACATATTTATTCTTTCTTATGTTATTATTTATAATCTTTGAACGGAGAAGTAAAAACCGAAGAGACTGCGGGACTAAATTTCCCCTTGCGCGTGTCCAATGGACGGCTTCTACAGCTAAAAATTGTTCGCACTCGGTAACGCGCGGTTCGACATTATACTCTAAAATTTACATTTTTCCACTTTGAATTTTTGTATTTTAAAACTTTTGAAGTAGAACAGCCAAATCACACGAATAAGTGATTCAAATATCATCAAATATTGAACGAGGCATAGAAAAATGTTAATATTAGTGTATGATCGATCGTTAATAGCGATTACTCTCTAAAAGGTTAATGTTTCTAAACCGGATAATATTCGATAATTTATTTTTCATAATTAATAAGATTCTTAAGTGCGACGATATGACACAGGCGAATGTTAGTGTTTTCATCTTACTTACAATTATTATTTATATGTTAATTATGTATATTGCGAATGCTAAGTAACAATAGGTTTCTGAGTTTTCCATCTTTTATCATTTTGGCGAGTCCAGCTCATGTGTTACAGTGAAACGTTTAATTTATTTCTCTTAAAATATTTAAAAGTCAATGAAACTTTTAACATCATTAAAATACAGGTATTGATTAATAAATTCATTAGTACAAGATATGTTTAAAATTGTAGATTTTCGGTAATAAACTTTTAATTTATCTTTGTTCCTGTTAATTTAATAAATAAACATTTGTAAATATAACGGAATAACAAGTTTTCAGATGTTAATATCGAAAATCTTTTAAGCTATTTCAACTGGCAATGTCAATTAAATTTTTTTATCGTGTATATAAAAATGTTTAAGGCCACAAGAAAACAGTTATTTTATTTGATTTGTAAGATTTTTTCCGAAATAAACCGTATATCAATTATTGATTCATATTTTGATAATATTTTTATTACAAAAAATAAACATTGTATTAATTAAAATAAAAAAACAATACTATTATATACATTTTCTTCAAAAAAGAAAAAAAAACAATGTATTAAAATTTTATTGTTAAATAATTCACTGGTAAGTATAATACAAAGCATCAAACAATATAATTCATACTTTTTAAATGTTTTTATTATAAAAAATATTAAAAAATCATTATATCAATTAAATAAACAATAAAATAGAATTATTTTAATTTTAATAAATAACTTTTTTAACCGTTTCCTCGAATCAAAAAAAAATATTTACACCGTTCCCGCATTGACCAATTAAAATGATTTGTTTTCTCGGCCTATCTAAAACCCAAAAGCCCACTTGACTCGGAAAGAAAAGCACTAGCAGGACCGTCTCCTTAGCGCAGAACCCTCGACGAGAACCTACTTGACCTCGGATCCGATCGTTTGATTATTATACGTCAAACAAGGAGAGAACCTTTGCTCGCGCTTTGTACACGTAATATTGACGAAACGCGAAAAGCTCGTTTCACTGACGTCGCGATTCTCGCCTGTCGAGTGCCCGGGAGGAAAGGCCTCTTACTTTTTTTCTTGAATTTTCGAGTATAATTGACTTGACGTCGCGGGGGGCTTGCACTCGACCGTCTTTGTGTATACAGTACTTTAGCCGAGGGAGGGCTCCCTAATATCGATTTTGTGATTGAAGGGGTAACGACGATGATCTTTTAGGACTTTTTGGATTAGCGCACGAGATAGTGATGGGTGAGGCGTTTTTGAAGGATGCTTCGTTGATTTATTAACAGTAGATCTTAATCGCAAAAGGGATTTTCAAAAAACAAGAATTGATAATAAAATCGAACTTGATCTGTCTATGTGATATAATACGTTTGTTAAAATTTGAAACTATTTTTTTTATAAGGTATCAAACGATCGAAAGATATGTTATTTGCTGATGTGTATTGGATTCATTTTAGATATGTATATTGCTAATGGAGAGCTCAGAAACAGGTACACTTGTTACCTTAAAAAACTTTTTTTTTCCAGTTAAAATCCGATAACCAAGTATCGTTACTAACTAATATGTTTTTAGCCACCATTTTGAAGCCTCCTCCGCCATTTCGTGTTCATCGTTCGCGCACTTCGCTAAACGTGCTCTGCTATAACACAGTCGTACATCAAACATGACTTCCCACGAGCAGTATCATGTAAAACCTAAAAAAATCAGTCGTCCCAAGATCCTTGAAATCCCCCCGACTACGCATATCTTTCCGAAAAAGCAATTCAAGACCACGCGTCAATCGCTTACATATCGGCGAGTCGCGACGCCAATATCTGATGCTCGGTCTCCTTCGTACTCGACGCAGCGAAGTTTATATATGCGGATGAGCTAAAGAGCGCTTCTTCGAACAGTCAATCCTACTTGCGCGCACGCGCTCAAAATGATCGTGGTGGTGTGTTTATGTGTGTGAGTGTGCGCTTGTCGACGTGAAGCTGTTCGCCGTTTAGGTTAGGTCTTCATCGTCGTCTTCGTTCGGACCACCAGTGGGACAGCAGAGGCCCTCCGAGCCGTCAGCGCGTATGCAGAACAGCAGCGTTTCTGCGACTGTCACCTCGTGGGGCATTATGCCATGGAACTCCTTGAGATCGGCGGCAGGGAACCAGGCTTTCTCGTTGTCGTCGACTATCACGATGCTGAAGTATCTGGTGACGGAAATTATGATTTCATTCTATTGTTTTGCATGCTTGATTCTTAATTTATGGAAGAAAAAAAAATTATTCACAGCCAGCTGTTAGTGTAGATAGACTCATTTAAGTTTTGAATCGCATGAAAATTAGATAAAATTAATTTTTTGAGATGGCAGGCGAAAAATGTAAAAGCTGGCAAAAATAATTATTTTTCTATACCACCCCCAATCGAAAAATTCGTGCGTACATCTGCGTATAGGTTCACGCACGCCCGTCTACGTTAACGTTCATACGTTCGCGTACGTTCCCGTACATTTCCGTAAATTTTGGTTATGATTTGGACATTTCGTACAGCGTTGTATGAGAACGTACGTGAACGTACGCGAACGTACGTAAACATACGCGAATGTTCGTAAGCGTACAAAACTGTGCGGGAACCTACTTGAATATACGGAGAAGTGCATTTTATAAGTAAAATTTATTGAAAAATTAAAAATATTTATTACGTGAATATACAGGAACGTACATTCGCGTACATAAACGTACGAGAATGTACGCGAACGTACGTAAACTTACCTAAATGTACGGAAACGTATGGAAACGTACGCGAATGTACGCGGATGTTCGCAGACGTACTGGCACGTACATAAATGTACAAAATAATACGAAAATATACCCAAAAATACGTAAATATATATAAATAAAAATCTCTTATATTTCATGTATTTTTTATATAGTTAATAAAAAACATTCGCTTACAAAATTTCTTATTATTCGAAAAAAATTATTTTATAGAATGTACGTTTTCGTAGTTTTCTGTACAGTACTGTACAATGGCGTACGATCGCGTACGTTCGCATACGTTTGCGTACGTTTGCGTACGTTCCGTACGAATTGTCCAAATCGTAACCACAACCTACGGGATTGTACGGAAACGCACGTCAACGTACGCGAACGTACGCAAACGTACGCAGATGTACTAATTTTTTTTCCATTCGTGTTCTGTCTATTAAAGTACCTACGCAAATCACAATAACTCCAAGATCACTAGATGTAGATAGTACCTTATAGAAGGCTTCAGAGTTGCGATCATGGTTATTAAATTACAGTACAATATGTTTAGAAGGTGTGCTTCAGTATAAGTATTTAAAACATTTATCGAAATTAGTTGCAGCTGTTGAAATTTTAACAAGTGATAGTATTAAACCATCCTATTTACAAGTCGCTAATAGATTATTCATAGCATTTGTAGTATATTTTCAAGAATTTTTTGGTAAAGAACAAATGACCTATAATATTCATTGATTATTACACGTCGTAAAAAGCGTGCAAAATTTAAGTCTTTTATATGTGCACAATGCCTTCTCATTTAAAAATGAAAATAGATTACTTTTACAAATGAAAAAAATAACAACAGAAATGGCCATCCAAATTTCTAGACGATTTATGTTTTACAGATCAGTCCCTACATTTGCTTTTAATTTAAATATTGGAGAAAGAATTATCGAGTTTGCAGATAACTTTGAGAATCGAATACTATCCTATATACAACTTGAAGATTTTCTGTATTTCAATGTACTTTTTTGTACTTTTTTGAACATTTTTGTACTTTTTCGTACTTTATTGTTACAACTTGTTCCAATTGTGACAATAAAATACAATAAAGTACAACGAAATTCAGTAAAGTACAAAATAGTACAAAAAAATACGAAAAAATACAGAAATGTACGAAAAAATACAGTAATGTACAAAAAATACAGTAATGTACAAAAAATTATAGTAAAATATAGTAAAGTAAAAAACAACGAAAATGTACATAGATTTCTTCCGCCAGGGTTTAAACAGAAAAAACTAATGAATTTATAACTGTTGGGAGTATGCGAGCAGAATCTCAATCTGCTTAGTATTATATATATATGTGACTGTCCGATACGCGCATGGTAGCGTAGACTCTCGAACGTTCCCCCACTCTAGTAGTCCCGAGTT
>UELX01005785.1:0-12671 GCA_900480035.1 Eupelmus urozonus | reverse complement strand
TCCACTTCCTGCAAATGGATGTTCTATTGAGGCAAAAAATTCTCGACAACCAGATTTGTCTTCTCGCGTCCAGAATAAATTTTTTTTTCAATTCATTTTTCTCAGTGTATGATTCCCGTTAATACAAAATTTTAGATCAGGATTGTAATCTTTTAATAATAGTATCTATATTTGTTTACCTTGATAATTAATTTCCAGGTAAAATTAATTTGTTCTAAAATCATTATTATCCGCATTTAGATTAATTATTTATCCGAATAAGAATTTAATTAGTTAAGCTTAATATTTGAAATTTTATCAGGTTTTACCAGGATCCAAACATTGATCTTAAAATTTTCAGAAAAATTACAAATTTTTCTTCAAATTTAATGACTTGCATCTTAATTTTGCGTATATCAAGACATAATTATTTTAATAATCAAAAATTGTTTAACCAACATGGAGTAGGACTTCCACATTCCGTTAGCAGATCTTCTAGTTTTAAATTTGTATTAAAGTAGGTACATAAAAATAATAAAATGAGTATAATATATGAAATATCTATAAATATGGAACTAATATAAAAAAAGTCATGGTAAACTATAAACAGATTTTAACCACGTTTCTGTGCTCCAGTACAATTCTCGATTGCCATTTTCTCAGCGATTTAATAGATACCATTATTATTTTCTTTGAAATTTTACTTTTATTATTTTCTACATGATCCGAAGATGTTACATAAAACATTACTATAACCTTACGGAATTCAAACCTTATTTAAAAATTTGGTCTGAATTTTGAGTCATGTTTTGGGCTACTAAAATATTATAGAAGTCGTACAAGTGCAAGGAAGTATTTTAAAAGATTCGACTTTTGAGACAGTATTATCTTAAGAAAAATAATTTTTAAGCAAAAATAATTTCGTTTCTATAAGCTCTAAATTAATTTTAGAGAAAAACTGTTGAATAATAACAAGTAAACTATTAAAATTATTAATATAAGAAACTGTTGCGACTTGGGAACAAATAATAGTTTTAATTCTGAAAAGAGAAAATAAATAGAAGTTTACTTTTTCTAGATTTATTTATTATTACTATTTTTTTCTTGCTAAATTCAATTACTTGCATAGAATTTTTAGTAAAAGATTATTTATGCTTAAATAAGAAGCTATTTTGTCAAAAGAATATTAAAAATTTTCATAACTTCAATTTTTTGAAGTATTAACTGCAATGCTGCGGTTTTTCATACTTTGATACAATAAAACTATCTTAAAATACATGTCCTAACATTTGAGCTAAATTTCTGATCCAAAGGGAATGGTTTTTCTTCGTGAATACGGTTTCAACTATACACTTTTTACAAAAGTTGTTTATACAGTTGCTTCTTTTTTGCAATAATTAAACTCGCTTTATTTATATCCAATATTGCATTACATTTGCAAAAAGAAAACATTAATTGCAGTTCGCGAAAACTTATAGTGCTTAAAGTATGTACAAAACAAGTACTTAGTTGAGTTTTAATATTTCTCATGTATCAGATTCAGTTTACGACAATGATGCAGCTTTTAAATTTAAATGTTGAAGATAAAATAGTTGAAACATTATTTATTTCAGTTCATCTTCAGCACGTTAGTATTATCGCCTGAATAATTGGTTCATCACCGAAAAAAGTTTATTGTATTCTCTACAAATTACTACTAAAGTCTACAATCGCAACTGTACCTCTATAATTTGATTTCCAACTTATTGCTGCGCCAAAAAAAAAGCGAACTTATTTTCCACAACAATAAAACAATGCTCAACGATACTTATAATGAATTTATTGAAGAACATAAGAAGCTTCTTGATGGTAGTTCATAACTCTTTACATAATAATTTGTTTCATCATGTTTATTCAAAAGTTTTTTTTTCACCATTAAAAATTATTGAAAAATGTTGGCTTCAGACAAAAGTATTTAGTAGCATTATATTTTTTGAAAAATAATTTCAAAGCGCAAATTTTAAGAATATGGATGTTTTTTTAATAATAATGACATTAAGATAAAACTAAACCCCTCAACATCAAATCAAAGCGTTAATAAAAATTCGGAAAACCAGCCTCTATTCAATCCGCACAAAACCTTCTATCCAAGAAGAAACCTCGTCGAAAATCTATTGCTTCATCCCCATGAATCAAGCCGGGGCAAGCCTTAAAGGTGTAAAGAGCACATAAGAGACAAGTCATTAATCGAGCGCAAACACAAAAGCCCCCTATCCGGTCCATAAATTTCGATGACTCTGTACTTCTCCCCGGCCGAGGGTGAGAGAGAGAGAGAGACGGAGAAAATCGTATGGCAAATCAACATGACAATGAGCAGAAGGCGGCGAGATTCTCTCTATCTCACAGCAGGAGGGGGCCTTGCTCCGTCGACGCCCCCGCGATTTCGTCGCGTGGCTCGCTCGAGCGGCTCCCTAATGCCAGAGAGCCGGCTTTTATCCGAGCGGAAGCTCTCCTCGAAGCCAGAGCCTCGGTGATTGCCTTTGTCCGCGCTAACAGATTAACTTGATCACTAAGCGTTTTCTTGTAGCCAAGAGAGAATGAGACGGAATGAGAGCCAAGAAGCGGAAGCGAAGAAACACATAAAGTGGATGCAAAGAGAGAGAGAGAGAGGGGGGGAGAGTCGTTGGGAGGGGATAGTGGGGGTGGAAACATCCCCCAGAGCGGAGGTCGGGCTATCATAATATAAATTAGCTCATATGGGCTGGGGCTCCCCTTCTCCGTGTGTGCAGCGTTAGCTCGGAGAGAGAGAGAGAGAGATCTGGCTCATAGCCTCGAGTGCTTCGGGATTCACTATTCATACACGCGACAATTAGATAGGCATTACTCGGGCCGTGTATACGTGGCTGAGCTCTATAGCTTTCTCTCTCTCCGGGAGTTGCCTGAAGAGAGAGTAGGAGAGAGAGAGAGAGAGAGCAGAAGGGCCGGGCTTGAGTCAACCCCTGAGCCAGTGTAAACACGCTTTAATAGAGATTCGCTTGAGCGGTTATAATAGCCTTGCGGAGATGTAGCGGCGGCCTCCTACGCACGCGTCTTCGTCAGCTACTTCTTCTTTCTCCCTCCCTCCCTCCCTCCCAGCTCCCTCTCTCTCAGCGCGCGCGCGCGCTCGAAAGTAATGAGGCAGCGTAGCGCTGCGCGCTGCATTTAGTTAGCTAGTTATACTCTCGCTCTCCTTCTCTTTCCTCGCCGGCGCAAATCATCAAGCGGCCCTTTGCAAACCGCGTTTCGCATGAATACGACCGAGAGAGCTTTTATTATACGCGTGCGGCCGGGCGCATGGCCAGTGACAAAAATGATGAACGCGACGATGAATAGCCGGTTAATGGGTTTGGCTTAATACGAAAGAGAGAGAGAAAAAGCTGCGCGGGACGAAAAGGGCTAGATAAGAGGCAGAGATAATCGTTTTTCTTTCTCTCGCGGCTCCGCGCATAGTCGTCTTTTTTTTCGAATCCAGCTAAGCGGTGATGGAAATGAGATGTTTGGCGGGCCAAAGCGGTAATTGACTTTTGAATAAATTATTAATTCGCGGCCCGTTTTATTGCGCGGACCGGGCGGCGCGGGGGGCTGGGATTTTAATTGAAATTTAACTTTTTTATGAAGCTGCTTGGCAACTTAATTTTTTTAAGCTCGCGATTATGATATTAATTAATGTACTAAAATTCGTGGATTATTTTTTTTCAGGTGGGTAATGAAAATAATCAGTTGTTGGTAGGGGAAATTAAAAATAAATTTTATCTTAAAAAATATCTCTATAAGAAATAACATTTTTAGGCTTTGAAATAGTTTACTAAATATTTAACAATAGATTCTGGGATTATCTGAGAGAAGACAAAGGTTAATAAAACTCAATGATGAGTGTAATATCTAACTTCATAATTTGAAAAAAGGTCTTTTTTTAAATCCTAATTAAAATGTTTTAACTTTTAATATTGACATTTTAAATATTATTATATAAACTATATTTACAAACATTAAAAACCTACCTTATCAGCAGTTGGCTCTACCTGTACTGGATTCAACGTCTTCAAATGATTAGGAACGCTCTCACCCGCCTTGGAGGTTGATTGCTTTGGGTCTGAAGAATTCTTGCTTGTCGGCGCAGCCGACGGTTTAGTGCTCGACGAAGTTGTCGACGATGCAGTTGGTTTTTCAGTTGCTTCGCCACTCGCTATCGCAGCGCGTTGTAATCGAGCAGCTTCCAATTCCTGAATCACTATCTGTTTCACTGCATAAGCTAGAGGTTTTCGGGTTTTGCAGTTGGGAAAAGTACCAATGTCCCAAACATTGCTGAAAATATAGTTTTGGAGTTTGTACAACTTTAGAATTGAAACTGAAAGAGAAGTAATGATTGAAAACTTACGGATCGAGGTAGTATTCGTAACCACCTTCAGCTTTTCTTATCTGTGTGAACGTTAATCCAAAGTCAAGCATCAAATTTACCAATCTTTCCAATTCGGCCTTTTCTTTTGCAGAATACAATTGAATGTTCACTGAACGCAATTTCGGACATAATAAATCCGGTAGATATGGCAGCACTTCTGTTACTAGCGTCAGTATATCCATTTTAGAAGTTTTCTTGGTTATTGAGAGAATCGCTTGATTTCTTTCCAGCTTTTGATTTACCTGTAAATAAAAAAGAACATTTAATTTTTTTATTATGTTCATAATAATAAAGTTACTATGAAACAAGTTAAAGAAGATCAACTTTTTAAAAAGATACATTTTACATTTTTTTGTATTTCTAAAATTCTTTTTCTATGGAAACGCAAAAACCTTTTTACAGGTTTTCAAAGAGATTCTTATAATAGTGCTTTATTAATTATCTGTCAGAAGTCTTAAGAAGCGTTTAACAGTATCATAGTGTCATTATCTTAAACAAGCTCAGTCCCAAGCTTAGCTTTTCAAAAAGCAATGAATGAGCTAGAAAGTCGGATCATTAATTTAGACAGAATCGCTAAAAAGGTTGGTAATACGAGCAATGAAAAATTAGGGTAAAATGCTGGATAAGTTCTAAAATTGTACTAATACATAATAGTATAAAAAATTATAAAAATGAAAATTATTTTTAGAATGTGTAAACAATGTAACAAAAGTAGAAAGGCAGATATACTAAACGGTTTGAAAAGTAAACATAACTATTACAGTTACTTATTAGAAAAGATTAATTAAAATGTGTAATTAAAGAACGCGAATGAAAGAGCGCAATTAAAAAAGTGTAATTTAGAAAAATAGTTTTGCAATTTTCTCATACAATTAGCGAATCAATTTTTTTACTTAAAAAACAAAGCTCTCGCGGTATTTTTCCTCCGCCATCTCCATTAGCAAAATTACTCTAATTCGTAAATCACATGTAAAAAAGCAAAATGGCTTAACGCGCGCTACGGCCTCTCGACGCTGCTCTCAGAAAACCACGTATTTTTCCGAGCGGACGCTCTTCTCGCCAGATTTCTTTTCGCGTTTTTCAAGTCTCGCGACGCGCGGGGGAGTTTATAGAAAGGAACATCGCAAAGCGGGGGGTCGTCGCGCAGGGATAACGGAAGCGTGCGGGCGCTTGCCGAGAGGGGCGAAGGAAAGGGGCGATCGTTGACCCGGGGGAGGACTCCTCCGGGTTGAATAATTCAAGCTCTCATTAGGGCGACAAAAACAGCTTGACGAATAGCCCGCGCGGGCGCTGGGCTGACCTTAGCGCGCGCGCGAGATTTTTTCCACTGCTGTATCGTGCGTGTACAGTTGCGCGCAAACACTCGGCTTTGTTTTATTGTCGAATATTCCGCTCTCTCTCTCTCTCTCTCTCTCTCTCTCTCTCTCTCTCTCTCTCTCTCTCATTTCTTAAAAGGTTCTCCCCTGATAATTAGCACAATGCGCGCCGGCATTAATTATTAGTCTTTCTAATTAGCCAGGGATAAATCAAAAAGGCGGCCAGTGCGCAAGAGACAGAGAGGAAAAGCCCATTACCGTTATTGCCTCTAGCGCGAGCGGGCCATAACAACAGCGATAAATACACCTGCCAGCGGTGGGACTGGCCGTTAGTTACAAATATGAATTATCATTGTTTCGCGCCTGGTCTTTTCATTGCTCGGAGTGCGCTTATACCTCGAACAAAGCGCTCGGATACGAGATTTTCGGGTTCTGCGTGCTGGCGAGGTACAGGTGCCAGGCGACAAAGGCTGAAGTCGTGTACGGCATGAGCACCCAGCTCTGGCGCTCCATCACCAACGAGTTGACTTGGTCGTAAAACTGGAACCAACGCAGGGCTTCGGACACTTGGACGATCTTCTCATTGCAGATCTCCGGGTAGTTGTGAAATATTCCCTGCACCAGACGATCGGCCTCGCCTGGAATAAATCAAATCGATAATAATTATAGAAAGCTGTGATAGTGAAATAAAACTTTACCTTGTTGCACAGTTTTAATGACTTTTTGGGCCCTCTCATAAAGGCTAAGTACGCCCTGCCTGGTCATGGGGATCTGCAGCAAATCTTTCCAGGAATCGAAAAGGCCTTTTCGCATATCCTTAAGACCGAAGGCGAGATTCCGTAGCATTTCTGCCTTGCCGCCGGTGTATTGTAGGATTCCAAGACAGGCGCGCACGTCGCAAACGGAACGCTCGGCTAGTTGTAGAAGGATCCTCGAATCGACGTGCAGGCCCTCTTTACGCGCGATTTCCGAGAGACGTTCGACTAAAGTTGCTGGACTGATCTCAGGAACGTTTATCACTAGTGCCATTGCTCTCAGAGGCCTGTAACAGAGAATTTCTTTTTGTTTTTACTGTTCTATATTTTAGTGAATAAAAACTGTAGTTCTAGAAAAACTCGTTCAAAGTTTATTTAATGTAAAGATTTCATTGCAAAATGTTAACTAATTATAATCATAGAATGTAATTATAATAACGGGGTAAGAAAAATAATAGGACACTGAATTGCAGAAGTATGACGTATAAATTAAAATGTCAAAAACTTTCCAAGTAACTTATCTAAAGCTTAGAAATTTATCTTTCTACGTATTCTTAGAAAGTTCTTTTTCTTTATGTAGTTTCATAAATCAGCACTTGCCTTGAGTCTTAAGTTTAAAAAAAATTACAAAACTTTTACTTCTAATAATTTAGAGATTTAGGTTTAACAGCAATAAATCTTTGCATTCGTAAAAACAATAACTGCAAAATGAGATTTAACGTAAATAGAATATTTAAACAAAGATTCACAATCAAAGAAGAAAGGAAGTTATTAAGTTTTAAATGTAATTGTTTTATATTTAAAACTAAAAGAGATACTGAAATTTATAAAGTTTTAATTTCAAACCTGATAAATTAGCATCCTGAGAAGTGCTTGTAACATACAAGGTATTAAAAATATTTTATTTTTTTTTTGATTTTAATAAAAAATTTGGTCAATATTTTGTAATTGCATATTACAATTACAATTATAATATTAGAAAAAAGTGAAATTAATAAATTTATCATTAGTAAATATAAAAATTCATAAATCTATGCTAAAATATTAATATAAATTAGAGCTAGAATAATCGACATTTAATTTTTGAAAATTTGACTGATTTTTGGTGCAAAATTATTTAGCACTATAAAAATGGATCATTGAAATTTGTAATCACGTTAATTTTGAGTTAATAGATATTGCAGAAAAAGATACCAAAATTATTTTATGTGTAACTTTAAACTTTCCTTATTTTTAAAAAATAATTTATATATTTTATCAGAAATTGATCGTCGCTTTGATCGATAATATTTTGAACTGATATAAACTAAAAGTCGTCTTTTTGGTCATTGAAAATCATATTATTTAATTTCATTAGTTATTTTTACCAGCCCTTATATATCTTGCGTAACAAATAAGTTTTTTTATAAAAAAAAACTACATGTAAAATACCTTAAAGATGGTGTATAAAGATCATTACATATACAAATAATTGGTCTTCGGCATCCATCATTTTCTTTATTAGCTTTCACGTTTTTTCCTTTTGGAGCTAATTTACCATGGATAAATTTCAAAAGAAGTTCAATTGAAGCACTTGGAGCTCCATCAATTTCATCCAAGACAAGACAATTAGGACGTTTATCTTTATCTATCACAGCTCGCATTTGGGTTGATGCCAGTAAAGCTTCTCTAACAATATAATCAAAAATTAGTATAGACTTAAGTTGAAAATTATATAATAATGTAATTAATAAATTTACCTAAAAGCTTCAGGGCCTCTGTCATCACTAGCATTCAATTCCACAATATTATATCCTGCATGTCTTGCTGCCACATGAGCTAGAGTGGTTTTACCTAAACCTGGAGGACCAGTGAGGAGTGCTATCCTTTGAGTTGGAAAACCTTTGCTATCGTGATCTGGAATTTCTTCCTGTTTCTTGAATTTATTTTTAAACTTTGATACTTGTGGTTTTCTTGCACGAACAGTAGGATCTCTATCAAAAACAATTTTATCCCAAAGTTTTAACCAATAGAGTAATGAACGATTAACATTTTCGTCTGAAAGTAGTTCCAAGTAACGCTTGGGTCGATATTTATCAACCCATAATTCACAACTTGTGTTTTCTTTAGTGACAGGTTGCAAAGATGCAATTTGAGATTTTTCGATTTTATTTAATAACTGTGTAGAAAAAAAGAAGGAATAAAAACATTACATATTTTTAAATCAAATTCTGTCATATTTGAATTTTAATAAAAATTGTATGTAATAGTAACATTACTATTTGTTCAGCTTCTTGCTTTATTCGATCAAAGGATTTTAATAAAGAGTTTTTTGCTGGTCGATAATTTTTGGGCTCATAGGTAGTTTGATCTACAACTTTTATATAAAAGCGTTCTCCATCCTCACTACGAGTAACAGCTACAAAATTCCACAAAGGCACTCTTCTTGATATTGATTTTGTTAAGCTTTAATGAAAAAAAAATTGATTTCTATAATTAATTTAACATTTTAAAATTTTAAATTTTACAAAAGTTTAAATATCTTACTCTTTTTTAACATAAGACTTTTCACAATCACTTCTAAAGCCATTAGTATGTAACATTTTTCTTCTGTCAAGTATCAATTGCATTAATTGTTCTGGTTGATCCCAACATGGCTTTTTTCTCTTAGGTGCATCAAGACAATCTAAACAGATTAATAAATTACAAAATATAAAACTTACATTGTCTAAGACTTACTTGTTAATAAATTTATCTATTATCTTAATACTCACAGATATCATCAAGGCTTGAATCAAATAATTCTGAAGGTATGTCTTGTAAAATTTCATCCGCCGTCCTTTTTTTAGTAGATTCAACAGGTTGCTCAATTGTTTTCACCTGACTCAGGCCATTTTCTTTTACAGGTGATATTTGTGACTTTTTGTGCTGATGTTCAATTGCAACGGTTACAACTTGTTGATTGCTATTGTTTTGTTGACTTGCATCATTTTTCTCTAGCCGTTGGGATGCATTGACAGTTTTCTGTGAAGAATTATTTTGCTTTTCAGCAGCTAAAAGAACATGATATTTATAAATGAATCTTTCTCGAACGATTGTAATAATTTAAAATTTCAGATTAAAAGAAATAACTAGGTTAGAAATTCTCACCTTCAAGTTCTCGAAGTATTTCATATTCATCTTCGTGCATTAAATCGAATTCATCTTCGGCATCGGGAAATTCATCCATAATTGCAAATAAATTAAACAACGATATACAAACAATCGAAACAACAAACAATAATATCTTAACCTTTAAATTTGTTTACGTTTGCGCGCGGCATTCTCACGCGCGTATATTAGTACTCAATTTCACCGCAAGGGGAAATCTTGTGTGAGTTGTGTCTGCTCTTGCTCTTGCACACTTTGTCCGACAGTCTGTCAGTAAAGGTGATATAAATATTGGCCAATCAGGTAACGTTCTTATTAAAGAACATTTATTATTGGTCAATGGATTTTAGCTTACAATTTCTAAAGTTAAACTTGAATTCAAACAACCATTGACTGCTATTGACTCATGCAGATTTTATTAAAAAATTTCAAAACTATTTCCAATTTATTTATAAAATTATACGTTTAATTTTACTTTTGCTACTTATTTTAAAATTGACACATTTTAAGTGCATTCTTTCGCAAAATCAAAATCAAAATTTTGTTTACCCAAAAAACTTCTGTTATACAATAATCTCTGCAAAATATTAAGCTATTAGGTTAACAATCAAAAAACGAAAATCAGAGATTTTATTAATCGGTTTTTTTGAATGTATTTAACTAAGAGTTTTATATGACTGCAGCTTACATTTTATTTTATACATTTTTATATTTTTTATAGTTTTGCCCAATATTTTTTAGTAAAACTATAAGGAAACTAAATCAGTTTAAAAAATAATTAGGGTTGCCGATGGTTTTAAAAAGTTATTTAACGTTAATCTTAAAAAACAATGAAATATGTGTAATTCAACATTTTTCCTTAGCTTTTAATTTAAATAATATTTGTTATTTATAAGTGTATTGCAGCAGTTTACGAAATAATCAATAGTTATAATTGCCTTTATTTTCCTTTTTATAATTTTATATGAAAAAATATGTCTAATAGTGTGTGCGGTCCTTCGAGGCACTTATTCGAGGTCTTTTATTTTTGCCCCTTGCCGAAAGAGCGTTCTTAAGGAAGCCAGCCTGAGTTGAAGTAACTGAAGATGAATAAAACGTTTATAATTATTTAAAATAGTATATCATAGCTTTTATTAATATATAAATTTTGCGTACTTACTATATACATATTACAGATAATTTTTGCATATTTAAGTGATCTATATTGTCCCCCAAGTCTCTAATACTGCTCACCGTTAGAAACCTTGAATTTTGACTATTTTACCACTTACCACGGGTTTTCTAGCCAACCAGCTAATCAATTTATACCAGGTTGGGCTTAAAATACTGTTTTATTTTTTCGAAAAAAAACTTAACAAATAATTATTTGAAACAATTATGTGCAAAATTTTAGTAATAAATTATTTAAAAGTGAAATCTACGCTAAGTGGGTAAAATAGTAAAAATTCAAGATTTCTAACGGTGAGCAGTATTAGAGACTTGGAGGACAATATAGATCACTTAAATGTGTAAAAATGATCTGTAATAAGTATATAGTAAGTACAAAAAATTTATATTAATAAAAGCTATGGTATACTATTTTAAATAATGATAAATGTTTTATTCACTTTCAGTGAGTTCAACTTTGGCTGGTCCCCTTAAAAAACTTGCTAAATAAATATTTCGAAACGTTTCTATACAATATTTGAGAACATTTAAAAATTCTAGATTCTAAAGTTGTAGATGTATGTAAATACACCTTGATAAAATGTATAAACTTTATTTTATTAACTCACATTTCAAAAGTTACGAGAATAAAAATATTCACTTTTTTAAAAAGTGCCCTTTTTAAAAAGTTTTGAAATTTCGATACTAGTATTAGTGCGTAAAATTTAAAATTTAGACAATAATTCAAACTAAAATATGGCAAAAATTTTCTTCAGATTAAAAATCAAATTTTTTCAAAATTTTGCCCGATTCTTGGGTTATTTAAATTATAAGACCAAACGTTTTTAACGAATTCTGTTATAAATGTTCGTATTTACATAGCGCTGTTAGTGTACGCTTTTGGGGACATTGCAATGTTAATTTTGGAATTTCCCGCTAGAGAAATGTCCTCAAAAGCAGAAACGAAAGTCGCCAAAAGCGGATACAAACTAAAATACTGGCTTATAATTTTATATTTTGTATCAGCAATATGTATTATCACTCCAAAAGGTGTAGTTATTGTCAGAAAAATTACTTTTAATTGAATAACTTAATAAACTTGACAAACCAGATAGATTAGATTATTCTAAAACGATCTGTGCAATAAATTATATATATTTCTATAAAATCCATGTGCTGAAAATTAATTCAATTCCAAAATAATTAAAAGTATTAGGAAGAAGTGGTACTAAAAAAATATGTAAAAAATAGAAATTTCTGCAATATTTTCGTACATAAATAAAATTATTCTAAATTATTAACCAGGATAGGTTCGAAAATTTGACGTACACCGCATGAGGCAATACGGTAATCAAATCAACCGTATCTCATTCTTACAATCAAAGGTGCTGCTGCTCGCGGTGATTTATCTTTACTTCAGTCACCATTTCAAAATTTATCAGTCAAAATTTCTTTATGTGAGTCTCATCTAGTTAACTTACGTTGCATATGTTCATTTCATGACAATAAGATAAACAAGGAACGCATATTCACGTAGAGTTAAAGCATTCTAGTGGTTCTCCTTTCATTCAAGTTTTTCTGCGATTGACTACAACTAGGCTTTAACTTCCTAAAACTTTAACAGATAGTACTACTTTTCGTTTATCATGAAATTTCACGTGATCCTCACATTATTTGTCTTATGCAATTTTGAATTGGTAATTTTCTATACATACATATACTGTGAGAAAAATTGAATTGCCTCAATAAAATATTTAATCACAATATCGCAATTATAAATATATAAAAAAATATATAAAAATTATTATTTTTGCAGTCTCATGCACAGCTGCAGACTACAGCTCAGTCGGTAAGAGAATAATTTATTATAAATTACAGTTTTTGCAACTTTCATTTTATACTAATATATATATATATATATATATATAT